>JAJEJO010051190.1:193013-303867 GCA_020662805.1 Glaucomys volans
TTTTTTTTTTTTTTTTTTTTTTTTTTTTTTTTTTTTTTAGCTATCCCCCTGTGTTTTTGGTAGTTGCTCTTGGGAATGTAGACTTTTCAGTCTACTTAGAATTAGTATCACTTTACAAAAACTGTAGTAACCTTGTAGCTGTATAAGTCCACTTACTCTTCTTTTATACCACAGTTGTCATACGCCATATGTACATCTACATGCATTATAAATCCCAGAAAACAATGTTATAGTTTTCGCTTTAAAAGTTCCATGTATTTTAAAGAAATCAGGAAGAAAACAGTCTTTCATATTTACAAGCTAATATCAGTTTGCATTAATGGGCTTGTAAAATTTGATTCCCTTTTTAAAATGGCTGTCACTGGGTTTTCTTCTATAAAGGCATTTTTCCTTTTTGTCATCCCTGACTTAATATTTAAAAAAAAAATTTTTTAGTTGTAGATGGACACAATACCTTTGTTTATTCACTTATTTAATGTGGTGCTGAAGATCAAAACCAGGACCTCACATGTGTGAGGCAAGCCCCCTACCACTGGGCTACAACCCCAGCCCCTGGGTTAATATTTTGAGGCTTTATAAATATCCTATTCTAAATCATGTCTTCACCTATGGTTTTTTTTTTTTTTTTTTTTTTGGAACCAGGGATTGAACTCAGGGACACTCAGCCACTGAGCCACATCCCCAGCCCTATTTTGTATTTTATTTAGAGACAGGGTCTCACTGAGTTGCTTAGGGCCTCGCTAAGTTGCTGAGGCTGGCTTTGAACTCGAGATCCTCCTGACTCAGCCTCCCAAGTCGCTTGGATTACAGGCGTGTGCCACCGCGCCCAGCCACCTATGGTTTTCTATCCATTGGTGATTCTTGCTTAAGTTTTCATCACAGTGGAAAATGATGATTTTTGTGGTTCTGTCATTTCTTCTGCATTGATTAGCTGACATTCTTCTGTAATGAAAAACTTCTCCTCTCCCCGCCTTAATATTTCTTTCTAATGCAGTATGGGGTCATGGATTCATTTTTTAATATTTTATGATTTATTATTTTCTAAAGTAGTAAATCTTTATTATAGAAAGTTTTAAGGAAAATGTACTTGGAAAAATGTGCTCATGATCTAGACTTATGCAAGTCACTATTACAGTTCAGGGTGTGTGTATCCCTTTCTTACTTTTTGTTTTTCATAGTTAGATTTTAACAATTAGGTAGATACTATTTTGGTCTTATCTTTTTAACAGTGTAATGAATGTCTAGGAGCCCATCTCCCAACTTCAACAATTAACATTATATGACTAATCTGTTTTCATGTATACTTGTATCTCTTACCCCTTACCCAATTCAGTTACTTTGAAACAGTTTTCAAGCATATCATTTCCTCTATAAAAATTTCAATATGCTTTTCAAAAAAATAAGGACTATTTAAAAAATACAACTATGGTTGTATTTTATCATTATAATACTAGTATCATTGTCACATCAGTCATAATCCTCCTTTCCTTAATAAGCTCATAATTTCTTTTAATGGTTTGTTCAAATCAGGGTGTAAACAACGTTCACATATTACATTTGGTTGATGTCTCTTGTTAGTATTTTTTAATTTTTTGCTTATTACCTCTCCCACACACACCTCTTCCTTTATGGCTTTATGGTTTATTTGTTAAATGGACTGGCTTCTTGCTTTTTAGAAATTTGTTCCTGTCTTTTGTCGGTTGTATCCCTGTTCTACCTTAAACATGTTTCTCTGCTCTAGACTGTAATTTCTGGAAATGACTAATTTTAATTTTGATGTTTTTGGCAAGAGTATCTCATAGATTTTGTTGTTTTTCTTGTTTCCCTCTTCATATAGCATCAGATTGAGAAGCATGTACTCTCTTGTTATCTTTCTTTATATGATTTTAGGATTGATCAATGGGGTCAGCCATATCCATCCATTAGAAAGCCCCATACCAGCTTTGCTCATTGCTGAAATTTATTATTTCATTGGGATGAGGCAATTATGTAAAAACAATTTTTAAAATTTAAAAATAATTTAAATTAAAATCAAAATATTAAAGTGATACATGGTCATTGAAAAATATGACAATGTAATTGGAAAGTATGAAGGTAAAAATAATCACTCTAAAACCCAGCCTCTCTTCCCCCAAATTATGGTTAATATTTTGGTATGTTCCCTTTCAGCATTTATTTTGTATTTTTGCAAGTATTTTATTCTGTTTTTGAACATTTTTGTTGTTATAAATAATGCTTTGATAAAACATCTTTGTCTACAATCTCATCTTAATTCAGATGATTGCCTCATAATAGATTCCTAACAATAATTCATGAGTCAGAATATATGAATCATTTTAAAATTTTAGATATATATTGTCAAATGTCCTAAGTAAAAATTCCAACTATTAAAGAAAAAGATTGAGCTACAAATATATTACATAAGTGCTAGTAGGAACTTAAGTGATTGTTTTTCTGAGACCTTTCAGTATATCATAGGAATGTTGCCCAAAAATCTAATGACTAGAATTTTACTTCTGTATCCTAAATAGGATGGTGTGCTTTAAGGAATTTTTTTTATTTTTATTTATTTTTATTTATTTTTTTGGTATGAACTCTTCCGTTTTTCCTGGGGTAGGAGCATCACTAAGAATAATTTTTATATATACTTTTTTCTTTATGCAGAAAGACATTTAGCAAACTGTGCTAAGGCTTCAGGTACAGGGGTCTAACTATAGCATTATTGAATGTTAAGGTCAAGAAGTCAACATTTAATTGTACTTCTTAAGAAAGGGAAACTCATCTCTAATTTTGAAAGGAAATTGCTACGAATTGTGTTAGTGATAGAAAGTCTTGCATGACTTCTGCAGAAAGAATGCAGTTTGGCAGTCTAAAAGACTTCAAATAATATTCCAGGGTAGTTATTTACAGACTTGAGGCCTCTGATCCTTTATTTGCACATCTAAAAAATGGACGCTGTGCTGCCTACTTTTTAAGGGATATTGTAAGAATATATGTTTAGGAAGTACCAATATAATCATAGAATTTTTTTAACTTAGAAGCTATCTCTAATGGAATAAGATTATTGAATCTGGTGCCTGAGACAACGAGAATTCATTTATTGATTGGAATGAGGCACATCGGGCCTTTATGTTTTGATTTGGACTCTGGAGGCATTTTCATCTAAGTTGTAAAAATATTCTGTTGCTCTTGATAAGAAGAAAATACTCCACCAAGCTTTTGAATAAAACACTATCTTGCTAGATTGATTCATTACATATACATTTATATTAAGTGCCAGTTTTATGCCAAGAACTGAATACTGAAGTAATTAAAGAGAGAGGATGCTGGGGGACATAAACAGGTAAAGCAGTAATTAGTAGGTTGTACGAAAGGTACTTTGGTAGGTATGCACATAGGCAAAGTATATCAGTACAGATGCAGGCAGATTAATAATTTTGGTGGTGGAATGATGTGAAAGTTCTCACACACTTTTGGTCATCAAAAAGATGTCTGAGGGGTTGGTTTAATGTTAGTTTATATAGTACAAAGGACAGAAACCATGTGACCATCTAAATGGATGCAGAAAAGCATTTGACAAAATGCCTTTCATGATAAAATACTCAGCAAACTAGAAATAGACAGGAACTTCTTAACTTTATAGAGGCCATCTATGAAGAACCCACAGCTAACATCATACTTAATTATGGAAGACTAAAAGCTTTCCCTAAGATCAGGAACAGGACAAAAACGTTCTCTCTTGCCAATTCTGTTCTTCATGGCACTAAAGGTTCTAGTCAGGACATTAGGAAAGAAATGAAATATAAGTCACCCAGATTTGAAAGGAAGAATTAAACTACTCTTTCAGATGACATCTTGGATGTAGAAAATCTTAGAGTCCACTAAAACAAATCAAGCCTTGAGAATTCAGATGATGAGGGCATGCCACAGAAAGCTTGATTTGTTTTATTTGTTTATTTATTTATTTAAATTCTTTAGTTATAGATGGACACAATGCCTTTATTTATTTTTATGTGATGCTGAGGATTGAACCCAGTGCCTCACACATACTAGGCAGGTGCTCTACCACTGAATTATAACCCCAGCCCTTGGATTTCTTGTACTGCCTGCCCTAGGTTAACAGATTTAAAGCAGATAGGAGGATTAGGGCTGGATATTTGAAAAACACTATCTAATAGGACTTTCTGCAGTGACAGAAATTCTCTGTATCTTGTGCTGTCAAATATGGTAACCACATGTGGCTACTGAGCATTTGAAATGTAGCTCATGGGACTAAGAAGTTCAATTCTAAATTATACTTAATTCTAATTAATATTTAAATTTAAGTAGCTGCTTGTCTCAGAGAGTAGTTGATAATTAGTTCTTAAAATGCCTTTCCTATTGGGACTAGTCTCTTAGGCGCCTGTGTTGTAGAGAGGCAGGTAACCTTGAGGGAAGCACCATGATGATGCCTCACTAGATGGTACTTGCCTCCCTTTTACCCCTTCTGTTCTAGAGAGAAAGTACTAGGTTGGAAGACGGGTGGTTTTTTGTTTTTATTTTTTCTTTTTAGATGTATATGACAGTAGAGTGTATTTTGTCACTTTATACATGCATGGAGCATAACATAGGATTCCATTCTTGTGGTTGTACATGGTATGGAGTTTTACTGGTCATGTATTCATATATGAACATAGGAAAGTTATTTTCATTCTACTGTTCTTTCCTATTCCCATCTCCCTTCTCTTCTCTTTATTTCCCTTTGTTTAATCCAGGGAACTTTTTTATTCTTCCCTAGGAGGAGTGGTCTTAACAAGAATATTCACAGCTTTGTGGCTTTGCGTGGTTTTGAGGTTAAGGGAAAGAAACTGAGGGGACTTTAATCACTGTCATTCTACCAGACTGATCGATATTTCTCTCTCTCTGAATATATAATTTCCATTCTCCTCAAAGGATCCGTTTTCTTTACTATTTACAATACTAGACCATATGTTTTTATTTATTTATTTAAAATATTTTTAGTTGTAGATGGACACAATACCTTTATTTATTTTTGTGTGGTGCTGAGGACCAAACACATTGTAGGCAAGCACCTACCACTGAGCTGCAATCCCAGCCCATGTTTTTATTTTTTTATTTAAAAAAAAATGTTGTAGTTGTAGATGGACATGATACTTTATTTTTATATGGTGCTGAAGATCAAACCCAGTGTTCACACATGCTAAGTAGATGTTCTACCACTGAGCTACAACCCCAACTCCCCATGTTTCCATTTTTGATGACTTATCTTCTTTGAATTTTGGAAACAAATGTGCTGATGTTTACATAGTATTGATAATCATTCTGTAATGCTTGAGTTATTTACTTGTCCATTCTGTTTGTACAAATTAGTATGGAAACCACTTAAGGGTAAGACTTAAATGGTAGACTGGCTGATGGTTGTTGGTTTTAAACATGGGCTTAAGTCTTTGGATAAGGCTAAAAAGTAAATCTTGAAGAATAATAATGAGAATTCTAGAAACAAATAATAACAACTAATGTTTGCCTAGTGTTTTCTGTGTTCCAGATATTTTTACAAATTTATTTGGAGTATTTGGTGTGATTCTTACCAAAACATGTGAGAGTTTATGCTATTAACATTTCATTTTTCTAAGTAAGAAAACTGACACAAAGAGGTAATGGAACTTGCCTAAGGCCACACAGCTGGTAGAGGCCCAATTTGGACACCATTCTAACTCTAAGGCCAATAGAGTTCTTTGCATCTTAACAGTGCCAAGTCATAGTCCTAAGTGCAGCTCCTTAGGGCATTTCCTATCCAATGTAATAAAAACAGCTGTTAATGGCTGTATATTTATTTATAGGCAGCTCTCTCAGGTTTCAGTGATAACCATGCTCTTCTAACTTGTCCTGGTGGTTGTGTTCAGACCCCTTTTAAAATCTGCGGCTTCTGTCACCAGCAGGTAGGTTTTGGGATGTAAGTTTCATACTCAGTTCTCTGTAGCTGGTTGAAATGGTCATCTCAACCCCCATAAACCAGAGTAAGAGACTTCTTTGAAGGAACCATGGGTCTCAAATGAGAAATGTAGTTGTAAGGCCTGGTCAAGTCTGCTCTGATCCTAACATTTAATAATAGAATTGCCATATAGTTCTAGCCATCTGCCAAGTGTCTTCCCTCAAATTCTTTTCTACCTGACCACTTATTTACTATTTATCACTTTTTTACCTCTTATCTTTTACCCTCCTCTTTCCCAGAAGAGGCAGTCTGCTCTTGTAGAAGAATATATGCTTAGAATTGTCTTGCATTCCTTGTGCTATTTTTGTTTTGTTTTTCTGACCCTGATTAGGTTATTTACTATTTCATTATGTATAAAATAGAGATAATGATATATATCTTGTATATGTCATTACATATTGTTGTAAAGATTAAAGGTTATGTTTATAAAGTCCCTGGCACAGAGTAGGTCCTCATAAAAGTGAGCTCCTTTTCCCCCTAGAATCTGTTGATACAATTTAATTGAGCAAATATTTATTAGCATCTAATCTGTGCTAGACTCTGCTTGAGGGTACTGATCAGATTTATTAAAAACAATATGACAAAATCTTCTGAGTCTCTATATTCAGAAACTACATGGTATAGAAGACTGAAAGACATTATAAATGAATTAGAACAAAAATGTGCTCAGGGCAATAGAAGTATATATAAAGTTCTAGAAGCAGTTAATTATTATTGTTTTGTTTTGGTACCAGGGATTAAACCCAGGGGCGCTTAACCATTGAACCACATCTCCTGCCCCTTTTAGTATTTTATTTAGAGACAGGGTCTCACTGAGTTGCTTAGGGCCTCCCTAGTTGCTGAGGCTGCCTTTTGAACTCTCAATCCTCCTGCTTCAGCCTCCCAAGCAGCTGGAATTGCAGGCATGTGCCACCACACCTGGCTCTAGAAGTGGTTAATCTTTTTCCAGCCCTGTTTGTGGAAAGGTTTCCAAGTTTTTTTTTTCGTTTTTTTGTTTTGTTTTGTTTTTGTTTTTAGAAAAATACTTGATAGTCAAGATGAGGGGACAAATAGAAAGATGAGGAGGGGGATAAAAGGGTTCAGTAGTTGTTGATGTGTGAACCTTTTTTGGGGGACAGGAAGACGAGGGATTGAACCTTAACCACTGAGCTACATCTGTAGGCCTTTCCTGCAACCCCTGCGTATTTTTTTTTTTTAATCAGGATCTCACAAAGTTGCTTAAGGTCTCAATTCTCTCAATACTCAATTCTAGTTGAGTACTGAGGTTGCTGAGTTGCTGAGACTGGCTTTGAATTTGTGATCCTCCCGCTTCAGCATCCCGAGTTTCTGGGACTGTAGGCATGTGCCACCATGCCTGGTTGAGGTATCAACCTTTGAGAATTGGTTTCAGCAAGGCAGTTGATGAATCTTTATTGAAGCAACTTTCATGAAGTTGCTTATGTGTGATGTTGTTTTATTATGCATATCTCTTTACACCTATGTTACAATTATTTGAGTGCATATGGTGTCTCCTTTAGTAAACTATAAACTCTTTAAAAATAAGGACCCTGCCTCAAATTTCCTACATATTCCCAAATTACTTGCATATTGATGATTCTCAATAAATATCTTCTTGATTTATCATTTCAAAAAAAGTTGGACTACGGAAAAAACAGGCTCCTTTATGCTAACATGCCTCAGTCCTTGGACATATCCTTTATAACCATTTTCCCCCAGTGATGGATAGAGATATAGAAAGCATGCTTATACTATATGCAGATGGCACAAATTTGAAAAAGAGAACTAATAACATCAAATGACAATCCAAACTGCAGATGATCTCAACACACCAGCCTATTCAGCTGAAAATAGGGAAAAACATATAGTCCTCTGTGTAAAGGAAGAAAAATACACAGCAACTTCATTACCTAAGAATTAAGAGAGCCATATTTTTTTATTATTATGTTTTATTCACACAGTTCATATAATCTTACATATACATAGGGTAGTACTGTCTGTCTCAGTCTACTATTTTCCTTCCCCCATCCCCTCCTGTCCCATTTTCCTTCACACCATCCATACTTCCTCCATTCTTTCCTATTCCCCCCATAACCCCCCCTTATGTATTAGCATCCACTGATCAGAGAAAACATTCAGCCTTTGGTTTTTTGGGCTTGTAGAGAGCCATATTGGTAACATTTAATTTGAAGATTATTTGGGAGGGTAGAGGATGGATCTTTTTATTTTATTTTATTTTATTTTATTTTATTTTATTTTATTTTATTGTTTTTGATTCATTTAATTTTGATCCATTGAACACAAATGGAGTACAGCTATTGTTTCTCTGGTTGTACACAAAGTAGAGTCACACCATCTGTGCATTCATACATGTACACAGGGCCATGATGTCCGTCTCATTCTGTTATTATTCTTATCCCCCCACCCCGACTCCACCCCTCTCTTCCCTCTATGCTATCTATCCTTCCTCCATTCTTGCCTCCCTTCCACCCCGCATTATGCATCATCATTCACTTATCAGAGAGATCATTCAGCCTTTGGATTTTGGGGATTGACTAATCTCACTTAGCATGACAGTCTCCAACATCATCCATTTACCTACAAATGCCATAATTTTACTCTTCTTTATGGCTAATATTCCACTGTGTATATACCACAGTTTCTTTATCCATTTATCTATTGAAGGGCATCTAGGTTGGTTCCACAATCTAGCTATTGTGAATTGAGCAGCTGTGAACATTGATGTGGCTGCATCACTGTAGTAATCTGATTTTAAGTCCTTTGGGTATAGGCCAAGGAGTGGGATAGCTGGGTCAAATGGTGGATCCATTCCTAGTTTGCTAAGGAATCTCCACACCGCTTTCCAGAGTGGCTGCACCAACTTGCAATCCCACCAACAATGTATGAGTGTACCCTTTCCCCCACATCCTCGCCAACACCTATTGCTGCCTGTATTCTTAATAAAAGGCATTCTAATTGGGGTAAGATGAAATCTTAAGGTGGTTTTGATTTGTATTTCTCATCACTAGGGATGTTGAACATTTTTTCATATATCTGTTGATTGCTTGTAGATCTTCTTCTGTAAAGTGTCTGTTCATTTCCTTGGCCCTTTTATTGATTGGGTTATTAGTATTCTTGGCATAAAGATTTTTGAGCACTTTGTAGATTCTGGAGATTAGTGCTCTATCTGAAGTGTGTTGTGGCAAAGATTTTCTCCCACTCTGAAGGCTCTCTCTTCACATTGCTGATTGTTTTCTTTGCTGAGAAAAAGCTTTTAATTTGACTCTATCCCAATCATTGATTCCTGCTTTTATTTCTTGTGCTTTGGGAGTCATGTTAAGGAAATCTAGTCCTAGGCCAACATGATGGAGATTTGGACCTATTTTCTCCTCTATTATGTGCAGGGTCTCTGTTCTAATTCCTAGGCCCTTGATCCATTTTGAGTTGAGTTTTGTACAGGGTGAGAGATATGGGTTTAGTTTCATTTTGCTGCATTTGGATTTCCAGTTTTCCCAGCACCATTTGTTGAAGAGGCTATCTTTTCTCCATTGTATGTTTTTGCCTCCTTTGTCAAGTATGAGATATCTGTATTTTTGTGGGTTTGTCTCTGTGTCCTCTATTCTGTACTGTTGATCTACCTGTCTATTTTGGTGCCAATACCATGCTGTTTTTGTTACTATTGCTCTGTAATATAGTTGAAGGTCTGGTATTGTGATACCCCCTGCTTCGCTCTTCTTGCTAAGAGTTGCTTTAGCTATTCTGGGTCTCTTATTCCTCCAAATGAATTTCATGATTGCTTGCTCTATTTCTATGAGGTCCGTAGTTTGGATTTTAGTTGGAATTGCATTGAATTTAGGGTTAGGGTTAGAGTTAGGTTTAGGGTTACGGTGCTGTGGATTGAACCCAGGGCCTTGGGCTTGCAAGGCAAGCGCTGTACCAACTGAGCTATATCCCCAGCCCAGGGATGGATCTTAATTGCCTTTAAGTTCCGTTATAGCTAGTGGCATATCAGGATTGTCAGTAAAGCAAACAGAGCCTTGACCATAGTATAAAGTGAATCCATATAGAATAGCTCATGGTTTTTTTCTTCTCCTTATTGGTCAGACTGTTGACTGTTGAGAACAGTTTGGGATGCCACATGTATAAAGAAGAACTAACAAATTGCAATCTGTCTAGAAGAACATAAGTAGGAAGTTAAAAGCTTGGATGTAGGAGTTAAGTCTGGTTTTACCGAATACCAGTTGTGAAAGCTTGGCAAAGTCAGCCTGCTCATTTTGTTTCTATATGTTTAAAAAGGGATGAAAGTAGCCAGGTGTGGTGGCACATACCTGTAATCCCAGTGGCTGGGGAGGCAAAGGATTACAAATTCAAGCCTCAGCAACTTAGTGAGACTCTGTCTCAAAATAAAAAATAAAAAGGGCTGGGGCAAAGTGGTAAAGTGCCAGGGTTCAATCCCCAGCACAACAGCAACAACAAAAAGGGTTGAAGGTAATAGTATCAGTCTGGAGGATCATCCTAAGAATTACCACTAATGGAGGCACTTGAAAGATTCTGGAATTGAGGTCTTAATAGGATTGACCTGGTGAATGGAGGTAGTCCCTCCTTTAAAAGAGGCTACATTTTGGTAGATAGACAACCAAGTAAATCCAAGATTATAATACAGCTTGGTAGGTTGCATTATAATGCTGACTTCTGGAAAAGGTGAATACATTTATTCATATGTCCTCAGTAAATGTAGATTCCACCAGATTGCTGTGTAGCAATAGAATAGGTTTCCCTAGGAAGAAGTGCATTCTCCTTACAGTGTAGACTAGACCATGTGATCGCTTATCAGGGATGTTTATAGAAGGTATTTTTTCTGTGAGTAGTAAGTTGAACTCAAAGAGTAGGCAAACTGTGGCCAGCTGTGGGCCAAATCCAGCCAGACACCAGTTATTGTAAATAAAATTTGATTGAAACACAGCCCCATCCATTTGTTTATATTTCCTGCTGCAGTGCAGAGTTGAGTAGTTGTGATAGAGGCCACATGGCCTGTTGAACCTAAAATATCTACCATCTGGACCCACAGTAGAAGTTTGATGACCCATGAACTAGATAAATAATTCACACCCTAAGTTGTTTTATGAACTAGTAACCTTTATAAATTCTTTGTTATGGGGGTTTCATGTATTAAGAGAAAAAGGAAGGTAGAGTTTGAAGTGAATGGGTCACCATTTTTCTTGTTGTGGCAAATCATAAAACTGGAAAACACTTGATTAAATAACCTCCAAAATTCCTTAAGGGTCTATGATTTTATAAACATATATCTTTTGATATATGTTTATGGCTAACACCATCTACATTCATTAAAAGTGGGATATGGAACACTTCGTAAAGATTGGAGGTTATGTAGGTACTCATTACTGTATTTCACAGTGTATTGAAGAGTGATTGGGAATTGTGGCTGGGAAAGTATATTTCCTTCCCTTGGTTGCTTCAAGGTGGGTAATACCCAAAAACCTTTCTTGGAGTGAACTAGATCTTCAGATCCTCATGGGCTTAGCAAATAGGTAGGGGAATGTCTTGTGGCTGGTAGTTTGGGTGCATGTTACAGGTGTTATTCTCAGTAGTAGAAAGGTTGAGGCTTCCCAGATATTCCACCTCTTCCCCCAGAATAGGGTATTAAACTTTGCTTCTTCCTATACATTTTGTTTTTTATATTCAGAGTCTACTGCCAGCTAACATTTTTTTCTTTTTCTGGTGAAGTGTTGACTCGGAGACAAAGAGAGGCCAAGAACAAGAGTGACAGTGGAACAACTGCACAGACTTCACTAGACATTGACAAGTAAGTAAGTGTGCTGTATTCACAGAGCTCTTATTTAACATACCATTGCTTGGACCAAATAAAGAGAACAGTTCCTACTTACTCTGTATTTCTTTGGCCTGCCAATCATTTCATTGCTTGGATGCTTGGACTTCTTTTTCTTATTTCTGTTTTATGACAGTATAAGTCATACCTGAAAGTACACTAAAAATGATCCTGCCACCCACTCCACTTCCACATTGCTCTTAGTTTTTGTTTTTTTTTAAATTTGTAAGTTGATATTTGGTGGTTTGGGGAAGCAGTGACATTTTGCTGTGTAATAGTACACAAGTTGAGTTGCAAAAGGTTGGGTAATATAGAAGACTTCCTTGGGTTGTGGGTTGCAGATTAACGAAAAAAGTCCATTCTAAGGAATGGGTCAGGTGTATAGGTGCTGCTTCCTGAAAGTAAAGAGATTATCAACACTATATAACCAGTGAGTCCCTAGGAGAAAATTAGCTTTTCAGGTTCTTTTTTTTTTTCCTTTATTTTCAAAAACTAATACATAAAAATTATGTATATTAATGTGGTCCCATGTGTTTTGATGCATGTATATATTGTATAGTGTGTAAGTCAAATCAAACATACCTATTTCCTCCAATATTCACCATTTCTTTATAGTGAAAACATTAAACAAAAAGCAGTACTTTATCCATAGTTACCCTACTGTGTAAAAGCACACCAGAATTTCCTACTCCTAACTATAACTTAATACTCATTGATCAACCTTATCCCATTCCTGCTGCCTGTCCCCAATTTCTGGAGATCACTCTTCTGCTCTCAACATTTATGAGACCAGTGTTTTTGTATTCCACATATGAGTGAGATCATGTACTACTTGTCTTTCTGTGCCTGGCTTATTTTACTTATGATGGTCTCCAGTTCCATGGTGTCACAAAGGACATGGTTCCAATCTTTTTTATAACTGAATAGTTTTCCATTATGTATGCGTTCATTTTCTTTATCCGTTCATCCACTGATGGATGCTTAGGTTGTTTCCATTTCTTGGCTATTGTGAGTAGTACCACATCAAACATGGGCGTGCAGGTCTCTCTCTGACATACTGATTTCATTGCCTTTGGATTTGTACCCTGGAGTATGTATAGTATACATATGTAAGGATCATATAGTAGTTCTATTTTTAATTTTGAGAGATCATATAGTAGTTCTGTTTTTAATTTTGGGGGAACCTCCATTTGTTTTCCATAATGGCTTTACTAATTTATATTCTCATGGGCAGTGAGCTAAGGGTTCCCTTTTTTTCCCACAACCTTGCCAGCACTTGCTATCATTTGTGCTTTTGATATAGCCATGGCTATTGGAGTGAGGTGATACTGCATTGTGGTTTTGATTTGCATTTCCCTGATGATTAGTGATGTTGAGCATATTCTCATCTGCTTGTTGGCTATTTGTGTGTTTTTGTTTGAGAAATGTCTGTTTAGGTTTATCGTCCTTTTTAAATCAAAATATATAACTTTTTAATTTGAGGTTTTTCTGGTTCCTTATGTATTCTAAACATTAACCCCTTTTCATATGGATAGCTTGTGAATATTTTCTCCCTTTCTATAGATTGTCTCCTCTGTTGATAATTTCCTAGAAACTTTAATATTAAAAAAAAATTTAGACTCTAAATTTCAGAGCTGTCTTCCCTAATCCAGTTAAGCAGAGTCATTTCCTCCTTTGGAATTCTATTTTAATAACATTCCTTTAAGACTATATTCTTTGCATTGTATTGCAATATTAAAGAAAAAAAATTTGTGTCCCTGGCTAAACTATGAGTTGAAGGTAGATACTTGCTTTCATTTATGTTTATGTCCCGAGCATCTAATAAAATGTGACTGCAACAGCAATAACAATATTAGCTGTTTATTGGGCACCAAATATTATGTGCCAGTCATTGTTCTAGGTGCTTTATTTTATTACTGTTTAATAATGGAAAAGTATAGTTATTCTTTTTTTTTTTAAATAAAGAAATGATGAGAAAGTATATAACTAATTGGTTAAGATCTCGTGGCCAGAAGTGGCAAAGCCTACTCTAAAATTTCAATTCCTTCCATGACACTGCTGTCTCTCATGTAGTGGGCAATTGATAAATGCTTATTTATCAATTTTTAAATGCAGGTTATTAATTTCATTGCTTATTTATTAATGCATTAATTGATAAGCCTTGAAAGGGAAACTAGTCTAACTTTTCTCATACGACAAAGATTTGTTTTCATTCTTCAGATAATTAAGTACTTGAAAGGCTTATTTCTCTTATTTTAAAGACTTCTGGAGAAATTCTTCCATAGAGCTAATCTTTTGCTGTAGTTACTGAATAGTAATGGCCAGAAAGAAAAATTTAAGCATGTGTCAAAATGTTTTCTTCAGCTTCTTAAGCTAAAATGATCTTATGAAGCTGGGCATATGTGGGTTCTGATAATTAAGAGTTATAAGACCTTAGAAGAATGTTCTTTCCTAATATAACTGAAGAATTAATTGAGAAATATGTTTCAAGGATTTTCCACAGGTATTGACTACAGAGAAAGTAGTTAATGTGTTGATTTTTTTCTTTTGCCCCAAATAATTTCATTTTCAATGATACCCAATAAATATTCCTTCAAGGGCACACTTTCTTCTCTCTCCCCAAACTATATTGTTATAAAAGGACAAAAATAACTATGTATATGAAATTATGCAAAAGCCTCTGGCAAGCCCATATTTTAGTAATTTCCTAGTTGATATTGCAGGTTGTAGAGTTAAGGAAGTTAGCATATAGACAGACTGGATTTACTAATCAAATGAGTTCATCCACCTGGTAAAAATGTTATCTTGATTTAATGCTCTTGGTACTCCTTTTTCTGTCAAAATTTTAATTTCTCTTTGAAAAAAACGATTACACTTAATTTCAGAAGAGTTTGACAGAATATTTTATGTCTGAGGAGCAATCAGCATTGTTTGAGATAGTTAGAAGAGCTGATTTCATTACCATCCCACTGCTGCAACAGCAGGATACACAGAAACAGCCAGGGAAAACTGCTAATCACTAAGTCCTTTTGATTGGCATGGGGTTACTTTTATTGGTGATCCCGCTGAGCAAATCTGCATTGGTTGACTTGTCTCCTCAGCAGAATAACTTTGAGATGTAAAAACACAATTTGAGACATATCTGGGAGCCCAGAGGCAAATGCAAATCTTAAAGCTGCCTTTTCTCTCTCTTCTGATTGGCTAGGATTGAAAAGTGTTATCTTTGTAAATCCCTGGTCCCATTCGGAGAGTATCAATATCATGTAGATTCCTGTCTCCAGCTTGCAAGGAGTAACCAAGGAGATGGGCCTGAAGGAAGGGGTAGAGCATGTTCAACTGTGGAAGGGAAGTGGCTGAGAAACCCAAAGGTATGTGTGGAGTGTTTTGGGAAAGCCTACCCAACCCTACTCAATTTTAAGAACCATAATAGTTCTTTTCTCCCATTTTCTCCCCCTTCCTTTCTGTTTATCTTGAAATAGGATTTGTGCTTCTTTAAAAAAAAATTATTTTTCCTTTTAATTTAAAAGGTAATTTGCACAAGGGATGTAGCTCAGTGGTAGATTGTTTGCCTAGCTTGCACAAAGCCCTAGATTTGATTCCTAGTACCACCACCAACAACAACAAAAATACAAAAACCAAAGTAATACATGTTCATTGTAGAAAACAATGAAAAGTTCAAAAAAAGTATGAAGAATCAGGGGAAATCACCAACCATAATTTAGTTACTTAAAGGTAGCAACTTTAAAAAATATTTTGGTCCATTTTCTTCCGTTGTTTACACACACGCACACACACACATAAAAAATACATATGACATGTACATATACTCTCTATATACACATTATATTACAATATTACATATAATATTATATATACTCATACTATATATACGTGCTATATGTAATACTAAATATGCTTTATATTCCATATGGTATATAATCGTATAAATTTTTTAGGATTTATAAAAACAATATGTAGTATAAATGTCTTTCTGGATTTATTTTTAAACTATTTTTTTAAATTACTGTTAATGTTTGTATCACACAATGGTTGCCTAACCATTGTCATATTATGGGAAATTTAGGTTTTTTCATAGTCCTTTTGTATTATAAAACTATTTAAAATGTTAATCTGTCTTTGTACCACCAATTATCTCCTTAGAATAGATTTCCTGAAATGAAATTATTGGGCAAATGGTTCTAAACATTTTTTAAAATATTTTTTTAGTTGTTGATGGACCTTTATTTTATTTATTTATATGTGGTGGTGAGAATTGAACCTAGTGCCTCACACATTTGAGGCAAGTCCTCTCCCACTGAGCTACAACCCCAGTCCAGTTCTAAACATTTTAAAGTCTCTTAGAACATACTGCCAGAATGCTTTCCAGAAAGGATATTGAATTCATACCTTGACTGCTAGGAACACATGTGAGATCAACTCTTTTGAATTACTTGTGCCCAGCCTTAGGAAACTATGAGGTGTGGGCCCTGGTCACTTAGAAGATGGATGTGATTAAAGAGTATTGTGATTAAAGATCAGGAAGAACAAGTGCTGTCTTAGAGAGCAAAGATAAAGCTCCATCCTAGGATTACTGACATAGTGATCACGGCACATACTAAGAGGAGGAAGCCATTCTCTGTCATGCAAGAAAAAGGGGATCTCTCTATGAATGGGGTAATTTTGATGTGATGATTTGGAATTATGTTTCATAGGTGAGTGCTAAAAGAGCCATTTTATTTGGCTCTTTATCCCAAAGAGCCATTTTATTCTTTTGGCATTTCTGCCTGTAGAAGCTACCTTGAAACTTATTTTCTCTTTTTTTGGAACCAGGGATTGAACTCAGGGACACTCGGCCACTGAGCCACATCCCCAGCCCTATTTTGTGTTTTATTTAGAGACAGGGTCTCACTGAGTTGCTAAGGGCCTCACTAAGTTGCTGAGGCTGGCTTTGAACTTGAGATCCTCCTGACTCAGCCTCCCAAGTCGCTTGGATTACAGGCGGGTGCCACCACGCCCAGCTGAAACTTATTTTCTATTTTAAATCTACCCAAATCTATCATAGGTCTGAGGCAGGCGTTCTTTGACTTGACTTTGGTGAACTGATTTGCTGATAGTATCCATTCTTGGCATAGAGATGTAGTCTCTGTATTATAGTTTACTCTTTTTTTTCCTTGTTTTCCCTCATTTATTAGAAAGCAAAAGACTTCCCTAGAGCTGTTTTGCCACACCTCTTCTTTTCTGGAAAATATGTGTGATCTGGGCTAAGGCACATATATTTTAGACTCTTCCATGAAATAACCCTTTCATCTGTTTTTCTCTGTTACAGGAAAAAGGCCACAATGAAGGTCGACTCCTTAGTCTCTTGGAACATTCTGAGCACAAGACTGCAGGTGAGAATCCTAGGATTAGTTTTTTAAGTTTCTATCTAAGGCCTTCCAGGGCCACTGTCAACCCCTGTCAAAAAAAAATATATATATATATATATTTTTTTTTTTTTTTTTTTTGGAACCAGGGATTGAACTCAGGGACACTTGGCCACTGAGTCACATCCCCAGCCCTATTTTGTATTTTATTTAGAGACAGGGTCTCACTGAGTTGCTTAGGGCCTCGCTAAGTTGCTGAGGCTGGCTTTGAACTCACTATCCTCCTGACTCAGCCTCCCAAGTCGCTTGGATTACAGGCATGCGCCACCACACCTGGCAACCCTAACTATATTTTGGGGTGATGTGAGTACATTGTTGGCCTAATCAACTGGCCTTTCTGACTCAATCTAGGTCATCTCTCCCTAAAAAGATGGGGAGATATCTTACTTCATGTGTTTCATTTCAGGCTTTAAAAAAAAAGCCTGCTATCAGGACTGCTTGTTGAACTGGGAAAAAACATGTTCAAATCATAGGGGAATAACACAAGGCCTAAGTAAACTTTCTAAAGAAACTAGTGTGGAAAACTAGACATGTAGACATTATTGCCTTCTCTCAATGTTATGTTCATATATTGCCTTTAACTTAGCATCCAACCTATGCTCCTGGAGTATTGTAGGAAGTAACTCTTTCTCCTTTTTTTTTTTAGGAAGCATACAAATGTATTGGTCAAGAGCATTGCAGAATGTTAGTAATACCAACTTTGTAGATTGTCAGAATTGCATCATTCTGTGGCATCAATAGGCTCTTGATAAATGTTAGCTGCTATTATTACTGTTGTTGCTCTTAGTCACTATTGTTCAAGTTCATCAGATGTAGATGAAAGAGGAGCTTTTGCTTAAGCCTGGTGAGATTTGTTACCATGTAGTTGTAATAGTTCATTCCCACCAAGCTAATCTGTTGTGCTTTCTGATGACTATAAAAAGGCAGCCTTTCCAAGCCTTACATCCTGCTGCCTCTAGATCGCCAGGTTGTGAATCTCTGCAGGTGACAGATTTCCCTTGGCAACTCTTTATTGCTCAAGTCCAGATTTGAAGTAGATTTATTCAGAGGTGGTTCATTGAAAAGTGTTCACCTTGATACTTCTGCAGCTGAGCCTGTTGGATACTAATGCTCACGTTCTGTTGGTCTGAAGATTGGGGATCTGAGCCAGTTGGTAGGCCTGATGAAAAGCAGTGCCTAGAACACAGGAAATACCAGATCAGTAAGAAGTGTTATGATTACCAACATTATTACTTTTTCTTTCCTATCACAGATGCAGAGATAAAAGCTAAGTCTTCAGAAACAGGAACCTTCAGGTGAGTACAGAAGTATACACAGAAGTATAGCTGTCAGCAGTTCTGAGAAATAAAGGTCTGGTCCTGGATTTTGTATGAGTGGGATAGTTAAACTGTTAAAATAGAAATCACCATGGAAGTAGTATGACACAGCTTGCCCCCTTCTTTCCCTCTCCCTCTCTCTCCCTCCCTCAACTCTATGATTGCTACACATCTGAGCTAAGAATTGCATGGATAGCTTCTTTCACTCATGGTATTAAAACAAATAGAGCAGAAGCTATGGTCCTACTCACCTAACTTCTCTATCCCCATCCAACCCTGATCTTTGGACCTCAAGTTCAGGCAGTTTGGGAATTTATGTCTGAATCCTTAATTCTTTCAATGCCTGTGTTGCTTCAGGTTTTATGATGCACCCACTTCCTTATCTGTACAATGATAGTAGTTAACTGTTTGAATTATTACAAAGATTTTGTGTATTACTAATATATGTAAAAGCCCCTCATATAGTGCATAGCACATACTTGATGCTCAGTAGGTGTATATTGAACTTAAATTTTCCCCTTCCTTCTAGGTTGCCTTCACCAGGGGTGGAAGAGGCAGGCTGCAGCAAAGAGATGCAAAGTTCCCTCACACAGCTTGGCTTAAATGAATCTCCTATCAAGTCTTTTGTTTCCATTTCAGAAGCCACAGATTGCTTAGTGGACTTCAAAAAGCAGCTTACTGTCCAGCCAGTTAGCCGGACACGGACCAAAGCAGCCAGAGGAAGGAGGAGAAAATCCTGAATTTCTAGAATTCAAAGGTTGACACACCATTAGTAATCAGGGTGGGCCATGTTCATTAAGCCATAGTGGCCTCCATTTCATTGTTAGCAAGTTATGACCCTGCAGTTTTTACCACCAGCACCCATTCACTCAGCATCCTGGGTTTTATGTTTTCTATGATCTATACAGACAGCTCTGTAAAGTATTCTGTTTTATAACAGTCTGTTTGAATTTACTTATAGTTAAAAGAAGGTTTAAATATATTTATGTATGAAATCTTATTTCAATAGAGAAAAATTTCCTTTTTTGGGGGGGTTTGGGTGAAGATATTTTAATTGTGGAGGTAGTTGTCATAAATTATGTTTCTGAAAGATTTCATTAGTAACCTTGACATTCCACCTATATTCACTTAATATATAGAACACAGTTTTGAATACTGTGCAGTTAATTATCTTTACAGTTTCTGACGCCATTCTGGAAGGTGCTAGGGCATTGAATCCCACTAGTTATTTTGCTATGCCTTCGATTCATTGACCTGCTGCCTCTTCTTGCTTTCCTCACCCAGTTAAGAATTCTCAGCCAAAAGCTGGGTATGGTGGCGCATGCCTGTAATCCAAGAGGCTTGGGAGACTGAGGCAGGAGGATCAAAGCCAGCTTCGGCAACATAGTGAGGCCCTAAGCAACTTACCAAGACCCTGTCTCAAAATTTAAAAAAAGAAAAAAAGGGCTGAGAATGTGGCTCAGTAGTTAAGTGCCCCTGGGTTCAATCCCCAGTACCCCCCCCCCAAAAAAAAATCTCAGCCAGAGCATAGAACATTTGAGAGAAGTGCCCTGCCATTTTTCCTAGGATTTTGTAGGTATGCAGTGTGGTATTAGTTCCTATGTGATTATTTTTTCAAAATAGATTAACCAATGGGGATGCCAGGCATAAAAGAAGATTGGTTTTCTTCCTGCCAAAGGTCAAAAGCAGCAATAGTGATTTTTATTCCACTAACATTACTAGAACTAGTGCATATTCTTTACCACTTTGCCTGGGAGCTTCCAGTGCAGAACAAAAATATGGTCTGTTCTCAGTGCACAAGCAGACTCCAAAGACGAGAGGTTGTGAAATGACAGAGGTAGCTACCTGAGGGAGATGACCAGCTTTGGCCCCAGCTGCTTTGAAGATGTCATGAAAGATTGTAGGAGGTAGCTGTTGACCAGAAAGAGATCTTGGGTCATGATAAATGGACACACAATGCAAACTCTTCTAACTTGTGATTTATCAAGTCCCAAGTTACCATTCCCTTTATTTTAAAATTAAAATGAGTTAGTCTGGGGTAGGCAGCTGAAATGTAAGACCCAGCACAGGCATTAAGGCTCTGTGTCCTGCCTAGGGACATTTGCATACTAGCTCCTTGAGTTAGAAGGCAGGATGGTAGGCTCACTGCCATCCATAGATAATGTCTTATTGTCGGATGGCACTGACATTGCAGCCAGTATCACATATGTAATAGCTACTTATTTTTTGAGCAGTTACTATAGAACAGGTAATGAATGTACCTTCATTTAATCCTCATAGAAACTCTATGAAGTAGGTATTATAACCCATTTTCAGATGAGAAAACAAAGGCTCAGAGGAGCAAATAAAGCAGCTCTTTGTCCATGTCAATAAAACTGTAGTGCCCCTACTCTTCAGTTCTAAAGAAAATGCTTTCTTTAACTCTAGTACTGATTATTTTTCTTCTAAGGAAAAGTAGTTTATCAGTTATGTCCCATCTGCTTAACCCTTGCTCATCTTCTCTCTCATTAAATGGAAGTTTATTGGAGATAGAGCTCTATAAACAGGAGAGAGTCTTGTTTATCTCTCTGCCTAAAGAAAAGGGGAAGTGCTATTTCTAGAAGGTGAATTATTTAACTTAAAATTGAGTAGTTGCCATAGAGCATGGTTCAGTGGCAGGAAGGGTATGGATCAGCCAGACCAGGAACCCCTAGGTTTATTTATTAACTAATGGAGAATGAAGGGAAGAATAATCTCTACCCCTCACCCCCAAACACACATGCCTCCCCCACCTATCTTCGGTAAGGGCTGCTGCCCACCCCCCTTTCCCATGCTGTGGTCTTGCAGGAGGAGCATTAGTGAAAGGATAGAAGAGAAAAAGTGGAAAGTGTGTCAAACCAAGCCAGGTCTGCACTCTGCTTCTGATACAAGTTATTCAACCTGTTTGAACTTAGTTTTCTTTGCACATAAAATGAAGAAAATTATACTTACAGACTTCTAAGGATTAATATAATGTGTATAAAAGTTGTAGCACAGTATCTGTCACATAGAAGATGATGAGTTAGTGGCAGCAGTTGTTACTAATATGACATTAATCTTGTGTGTCATAAGTCGTGTTGCAGTGAGGGGTGGAAGGGCCAGAGAGTGCAGATGCAAGAGGAGATATTTCTGAGGACTGAGCACTCACTCAGAGGGTCTACTATAGCCCCATCAACTACCAGCCTGCCACAGGAAGCTTGGTTCCTGTACATTTAGAGCTCTTCTGGGGCCCCTGGTGTAGTTCCGAAAGATGGTGTTGCTGACTCATGGAAAGCTGGGAAGCTTCATGAACTTCACAAGCTGTTGCCATAAATTGGGAGAAAGCCAGAGATTCCTCGTTGTTAAGCATTGTAGCTGTGTTATTTCATCCTTACAACAGCCCTCCAACAGGGACTGTGCCTGGCCCTCTTTCTTGGGCACCCACTCTTCTACTCCATACCCACAGGGTCCCATTGCAAGTACCTATGGTGCCCTCCCTGAGGACTTCTCTTGGCTTGTGTTGGCACATGCTAGGAGTACCAGGGAAGCAGTGCCCTGGGGTAACTCTCAGCAGTGAAGATGAAAGTTGGAGGATAAATACCCCATCTTCTTTACCCCTCAGGTGGAATAAGGTGTATTCTACTCTTCTTTCTGTTGAATTGGATGTCAGTAGCTCCCAGCAACAACTTAATTATGTACCCTCCTCTGTTAGCTTTTTTCCCTTGCTACCTTGCTCTGACTCTCCTGTCAGGACCAGGACTAGGTAACAGTTTCATGTAAATGCAGCGTTAGAACCTGAGAGGTTTTGTTACATTTCTGTATCCTAGGCATTTCACTTGCATCACCCTCATCCTGGCCCTGTCCTGGATCCTTCTCAAAGTTTTTGTCCTCAAGTTAGGTCCATCTCTAGGGGGACTCAACCTAAATAAAATCCTTTGGAGAAATTAGTCTCCATGTTTTATACATTCATAACAAATTCAAAAAAGTAAAGAGTTTTTATCATAGCTGGTAAATTGGATGGAATTTGAACACAGGTCTGTTTTGACACCAGAATTTAAGTTGTCTGTACTATGTCTGACCTCCCACTTGACTCACAAAACTGATGACTCCGTGGAAATTTCAGGCTCGGTAGGCTCATTCTCACCTGTGGGGCAGGGCAGCTTTGGCCTTAAGTTGATTTTAGTTGATGAGAATTTGGGGGCGGAGAAGGGAAGTAGAAATGGATGTGAGGGTTGGTAGTTACCACTGGGAAGATGGTAAATGTGGTCACCCAAGTGGAAAGTGCCGTATGCACCAGCAAGGCAGGCAAGGCTGTTATTTCCTCTCCATTTCAAAAGCTGTGAACTGTTGAGGTTATGGGAAGGCCTTCTATTTAACAAAAATTAGCTGATAGCTATTCTTTATCAGGTCTCGAACCAGGACCTGAGACTCCAAGGTGAATAAAGAAAATTAGCTGGGAGCCCACAGTGAAGTGGGTAAGATGAACATATATATAGATGATTTTAATAAACTTGTAAATGCAATGAAATTAGCCAAACCAAGATAATAGGCAATGGGTAGGCAGGAGGAGCCTATCACAAAGGACTTCCCACCATTGCTAACTGAACTGCAGTTTAACAGATGAGGGGAAATTAGGTGAAAAGCCTGGAAAAAGCCTGGAGAGGGATTGGGGTTGTGGCTCAGTGGTAGAGCACTTGCCTGGCATACATTAGGCACTGGGTTTGATCCTTAGCACCACATAAAAAATAAATAAAGGTCCATTGACAACTTAAAAAAAAAAAGGCTGGAGAGTCCAGAGGGGTTGTCATTCCAGACAAATCTGCATGAACAAAGACACAACAGGAGTAGATTGATGCCTGTGGGAGAGTTGCAAGGTACATTCAGGGTATAGAGGGCATCCATGCTGGGGAGCCTCTGAGAGCCTGTGTCCCTGGCTGTAGGCACTGAAGGTAAAGAGCAGCAAGCTCAGAGCAGGGAGGGCCTTGCCTCTCAACCCAGCAGCTGTACTCTACCCCTGTTCCAGAGTTCCTTCCTGATGGTTAAAGATTGCACTAAGGGGCTATGAGGGAAGCCTGTCTGGATTTGTCCTTCCCCTTGCTGGTCAGTGACCATCTGGTGTCTGCCTGAGTACTGCATCTGCCTTGCCTATGCTACAGCCAGGGCTGTCCCAGCTGCTCACAGACCTCAAGCCCAATCAGCATCCTTCCACTGACCTTGACCCAGACTTTCCCTGGCACTGCAACTAGGGGATCAGGGCACCCACCTCCTGGTGAAATGGACATAGCACTTTAAGAAACAACTGGCAGGAGTTCTGGTAATGCTTATCATGTGTATCCTCATGCTGGCTCAAGAGAGTACAGATATTAGGCCCTGGGTTCAATCTCCAGTACAGTGGGGAAAAAAGGTGCAAATGCTGCTGTCAGCGTAAATCACAGCTGGAGTCTTTCACATTCAGTTCTATATCCCCCACCCCCGCAACTAAACCAAGTTGGGAAATTAGAAGCCCAGGCTAGGCAGAATGCTGTGTTGTGGGTGACAGCCACTCTGCCTTCCCCATTGCATCCCTTATTTCTGTGCCTTTTAGAGCCTTTATGCCTGGTTGGTACCCAGTGTACTGCAATAGGGCTCATGTCTGCCATGCTTCCAGACCTAGTCATGAAAACGCTAATATAGAAATCTCTGTCCCTGGTGTCCATCCTAGTGTCATGTGGAAACCTTGTCCTCTATGGTAGGGTTACTGCTGATGAGGGGTTTTAAGTGCCTACCAATTTCCATGAAACAAAGATTGTTGCAGTGTGCCTGATCTCCTCCAGTGGTGCCCCAAGGTTCTGTGCATTCAAAAGTAGTTCAACAGAAAAACAGCTTGGTGGCCAGAGGCTCCACAGAAGCCTGGACTCTTGCTTCTCCTTCCAGTAAAGAAGACACGGTGTGAGCCTACTCTCTCCATTTGACCTACAGACGAAGGGCTAGATTCCTCAAGTTGGCCATCACCTCTTTCCCACCACGTATCCCCTGTAGGCCCTGGGAGCTGCACACCATTCCATGAAGACACCTGTGTGTGTGTGTGACCCATGATTGCAGGCATGCACTCCTCTTTGTGAAAGGACCTCCTCTTCCAGCACACTGTTCTTCCTTCAAGACTCAGCTTCCTCAACTTGCCCTGTACTCACTCACCATCAGTCCCTTCCTCTTGTGTTTCTACATTGCCTCTTACCACATTTTGGAAGGCTGTTTATTACACTGCATATTTCCTAGGCTAGGCTCCTACTCCTTTGCAGGGATGAGCCACCAACTCAAAACTCCCAAGTGTTTGTAAAATGAACAGGGTTCCTAGCATTGCAGTGGGGATGTCACAGGATCCCTGAGTTGATTCAGGGTTAAGTTTGCACCACAGCCCTGCCTACCCTAGGTTCCTCTTAGAGCAAACTTGGAAGGAAGTTCACCTTCCTGAATTAGCGGTTGTCTGGTAAGCAGTAGCTGAAGGGGAGGGCGGGGCTTGCAGACATTATAACTCAGGGTCACCCTGAGTTTCACTTTTGGATACAGACCAGGGTCACTGTGGGGCCTACATTGAGAGATAAGAGTTCAGCCCTGAGGAGGGTGATCAACTGCTTTATCTCCCAGGTGAGTGCTTCCTGTAATTCTGGCCTGCTTCATTCCCAACCCTATTATCTGCATCCTTGTTGCTTGGCCCACATCAGGAGGTAAGTGGAGGCTTGAAAGACCAAGCCACTGGTCTCAATGGTGAGGGCCACTCCCACCCTCAGCCAAAGTCTCTGAGATACCTTTTAGAAGGAAGGGTCTCTCAATGTAGCTAATTCAGGTAAGGGAAGCCAAGAAGCCCTTGGTTCAAATGTGCAGACCCTGGATTGGGTTCTGGGGTACAATATTGAAGGAGACTTGTCCTTCCCCACAGGAGATGGAGTTTAAATACTGAGATTTGGGGAGAAATCTTCATAGTTTGGCATGTACTGACTAAATCCTGAATGAGTGAGTGAGTGATTGAGCTAGCTTGGCCTTGAACAGAGTGCGCCATGTGTGGAGCCCTCAGCCCTTTCCAAAGGTAATTTAATTAATTGCCTCAGTTATCTCAGTTTTTTGTTTGTTAGTTTGGTTTTTGTTTGTTTGTTTGCTTATTTGTTTTGTGGTGCTGGGGATTGAACCCAGGGCCTTGTGCTTGCAAGGCAAGCACTCTACCAACTGAGCTCTATCTCCAATCCTCATTTTATTGTTAAAACATTCTATAACATTTATAGAATGAACATGCTATAGTTCCATTTGACAGATTTGGAAACTGAGTGTAGGTATATGTGATTTGGGGGAGATTTGTCAGAAACTGATTTCTGGTTCACCAAATAAAAATCTCTTCCCCTGCTTCTAATTTTACAAAGTTGTGTTAGCACATCCTATGCCCCACCTGCTGGCATTGAAGATGCAGACTCAGATATTGCAGGGTTCTGAGTATAACCCTCCAAA
Source organism: Glaucomys volans (assembly GCA_020662805.1). Classification (NCBI taxonomy): domain Eukaryota; kingdom Metazoa; phylum Chordata; class Mammalia; order Rodentia; family Sciuridae; genus Glaucomys; species Glaucomys volans. The sequence goes on from JAJEJO010051190.1 coordinate 219,063, forward strand.
CTTGGGGAACAATTTGAACAAAGACTGGCAAGCAAGAGACAGGGAGTTTGTAGTCAGCATGGCTGGAGTTTGGAGGGGAATAGCAAGAGGAAGTTTAGGTTGAAGGTTTTGTGAAGGGCCTGCAATGCTACCATAAGGAATTCTGGAGTTTCCCTACTGCAGTGGAAGCCATCATAGTGCGAATATTTGCTTCCTTTTCTAAAGGGGACAGATCTTCCCTTAAATGACATGATAAAATCTATTTTAGCACAGTTGCTGGTGATGTGCTGCAAGTTGGGCGGGGCAAGGAGATGAGCAGACTTGAGGCAGAAGTATTACTTAAGAGGCTGTTAGAACAATCAGACAGTGACTGTGGGGGCAGGGAGGAGAGGACACTGGGAGGGCTCTTTCCCAGAGCCCAAGATCAATCACACTGATGTGTTGAGGAATGTATACAAAAAACCCAAATGGCTTGTTTAGATGAGCAAACACCTTGATGCTTCCAGCCAAGGTGGAGGATAGGAGTTCAGTGACGAAACCGAGCTTGAGGAGTCTCTCCAGCATCCACATAGTGAGATCTAACAGACCATTGAAATACGGGTTTTGGCTCACGTCAGGGGTTGATTTGGGATCCCTGCACAGGTTTTACTCAGGTTTGGGGATGGGTGAGATAAAGAGGGAGTGTGGAGAAGGGCATGGGCATAAGCTTGGGAACCCCGCTGTTTAAAGGCAGACAACATAAGAGACCCAGGAGAGACCGGCTGCTGGAGCCAAGGGACGGTAGAATACAACAGCAAATGCACTGAGGAAAAGGGTTTGGGATTGGCAAATTACTTTTTAGGTAACTGTACACAGGGCAAATGTATAGGAGGATGTGGGTTGAGGGTAGGGAGGGGTTGCAGGAGTGGAAAAGTACTGTTTCCACAAGTGGTGGTATTGTGAGGTGGAGCACTCAGTGGACAGAAGCCTTGTAGTCCTCTTGGATCCTCCACTGCTTCCCTTCTTCTCCACCCTGAAAGGTACCTGTATCACTGGACTACTAAACTCCTTTAATCCTCACAGCACAAAATTTTTTTCATGTCATCAAAGAGGAAATTGAGGCTCATAGGGTTTCAGATTTGGCTAAATAAATCTGGATGTGCACTCCAAACAAGGATCTTTTGCTCTCATTGTCTCATTTGCCCCACACAGCCCTTTGACATGTTGGTTCCATGTTGCTCCCCATTTTACAGATGAAAATGAGGCCTTGAACTTGGGAGACATAGTGCCATGGTCTTGTGGAGAGTTAGGTCCTGGGATCTGAGCCCAGGACTTTCTCAGTTCTGCATCACTGCACTTTCTAAAAGCCACCCATGAGGTGATGTTTGTGTAGCACACTGCATTTCATAAAGCATTTCCCCAGCCTTTATTCCATTTGGTGTTCATAACAGCCTTGCAAGGGTAAATATTATTGCTTTACAGATGCTGAAGCCAAAATTCTATGTCACAAATGACTTGTCCAAAGTCATGCCATTAGGGGAATCCCTTTCTAAAGCACAGATTCAATTTCCACAGTACAGACACTTTTCTTTGTCTCCCTGTCACCTTCAAGATGAAATTCGTATGCCTTTGACTGTTTGAAGGCTGTCCATAGTCCAGCCTGCCTGCTTCTTTGGCAGATCTTTGGTCCCTTCTTACCTTGCACCATTTGACCTCTAGCATATCCCTGACCTCCCACCCATAGCAGCATGTTCAGCCATTAAGTACGTGTGTCTGTCTCTGTCACTCTCTGTGCCAGTCCTGCTGTGATTGTTGTTAAGACTGTGAGTCCTCTGAGGTCAGGGCCTGCATCTACTTCATCTATACTCCAGCATCCTGCACAGAAGACCCCAGGAACCAGTGGATGTAAATGAATGACAGAATAAACAAATGACATTTGAATATGAAATCAGCCTTCCCTGTGCTCTCATATTAACACATGCTTCTGGGAAATAACTGCCTTCTGGTTAATTACTAAAGGATCCTTGATAGAATTTCTGAATTCTGCCTACAATCTCCTTCCTGGTCCCTTTCAGAAGGAAGGAAGTTGAAGGTCTGAGTTACAGCCTCTAAGGGCCTGTAGAGTACATGGTTGACCCTGGCTGTCCCTTTTCTCCTGTAGGTGAGCCACTCCCATTGTGGAATCACATGGACTCCATTGGGCCTGCTGGGTTGCAGCCTGGGGAAAGAGCCCTGGGCTGCCCCCAGGAGGGGTTGCCCCCACCCTCAGACAGCTCAGAGCTGGTAAGTTCAGCACTGGGGGCCCGGTTCATGTTTATTCAAGGATATCAAGAGCACAAAGACTGGAGAGTCTGAGGGTCCCTAGACACACCTTTGTGTGACCTCCTTCCAGTTTATCAAGCTGTTCATCTCCAATCTGGCACCTCTTCTTTTGAGGTTCCAAATAACCACAAGGTGAGAATTAGCTCATGGAGTTAGAGAGGTAAAGTGACTGGAGTTTAAAGCCTGACAGGAGCTGAGGTGTGTCAGTTCCAAAAGTATTGCTTTTGTCACCTTTCTACATGGGTGCCACCCCTACCCCAAGTGAGTCAATACATCCAGAATGGGCGCTCCCAGGGTTTTCTTGTAAATTGCTGTATTCTTGAGTCCCTTCCTTTACACTACTCCAGTTGCTCCTGCACATCTCCCTCTCCTCACATAGCTGCAGTCTGGCACCCAGGGTTGATTGTAGTGCTGAACTCAACTTGAAAGTTATTATGTGGCATAGTCCATATGGCTGAGGTTTGTTCAGAAGTGAATTTCTCTTTTTTTCTCCCACCATCTGACCATGACTTATAAGCCCTTGCCTACCACACCCTTGAGCTGGAAACACTTGTGTAAATCATTTCGTATATCTTGGTTTGTTTCCTCATCAGTAAAATGGAGGAAAATAAAGTTGAATGCTGTCCACTCCCTGAATGGTTAAATGAGCTCATGGAGATAAAGGACCTCCACAGAGGAGGCACCCATGTTTCTGTGTGTTCTGGCTCCTTATGAGATCTCACTAGGCTTCTTTTCCATCTGTGAGGGCATCACCTCTCACTGTATTTCACATTCCTCCTTTTCCCTTGTCCAACCTGTGCCCCAGTGCCTGCTGTGAACATTTCCTCTGTGTCCAACCCATAGCTGGGTCCCAGGAATGGGCAATGACTGCCCTGCAGGGCTTGTTTTAGGGTCTACCATCATCTCCCTTTTCACCCTTCCCTCCTATGCATATCCCATATCTGCCCTGTTGGCAGTTACATGCTCCTGTAATTCCCTTTGGCTTTGGGGAACTTCACAGGGTTGCCCAGTGCCCTGTGGCCTTGGACTCCTACTCAGCACCCAGGCCTCACCCTGGGCTCCCTTCCCATAGCTTTAGTTTGAGAAGAAGTTAATTGCATGTTGTTGTCTCATAATTCCTTCCCAGATCCCTCCCCAAAGTCTCTTTTTGTAACTAGAGAGGATGTAGAATCAGATCTTCTAGACTAGCTGTGCCTCATGCTCCAAAGAAAGGGAACCCACATTTCACTGGGCATTTCCTTTGTGTCAGACACTGCTCCACTGTTCCACGTCTACTGTCTTCTTAGTCCTCACAGCATTCTTTGAGAAGAATTACTGCTTTTGCCTGAGAAGTGAGGTTATGGGTCCAGATTAACACAGCAAGTTAATTTAAGGACGCAGCATGGAAGCCATATTGGACTTCTCATGCTATCTAATGCTTTGCTCCTTGCTTTCCTACCAAGGTCTCTCCACTCTTTCAGGGGGTAGAAGGGGAGGCTCCAGTAGTTGCTCCTGGCTGGTATGCACCCCAACAGAGTCTGTCAGAGAAGTTCTTCTTTCTTGTGGCTTTGGTCATCTGCTAGTCTCTCCACTTGAACCTCATTGTACCCAGGAGGAAAAGGCAGAAAAATAAATCTGTCCAAGTCATTGACTTCTCCATAACTCCACTGTTTTCCCCGCTCCCATCTGAATGGCACTTTACACTTTTACAAACATTATTGACATTAACCCTCATTCCAACCATTCAATCAACAAATCCCAAGAACCTGTTTGGCATGGCCCTGAGAGCCACAAACAAGACATAGTCCTCCATACCAGGGGACTTATGAGTAGTAGTATTTTCTGTTTCTAAGAGCTGACTGAGGCTCAGAGAGAGTGTGCCTTTCTCAGGATTACATACCTGAAAAGGGGCAGGGCAAGTTTTCTCTTGTTTGGGGTTTCCTTCCTGCAACTTTCATCAGCCTTGAATTCTTTTCAGGGGCTACTGCTAGTTTTTACAAGGCTTTACACTGATGTGGAAACATCTCTATGGTCCTTGTGATCTGGGTTCACAATCCACCTTGCTCCTTCTTATCTTCTCAGGCTAGGCAGATGACTTGCCCTCTCTGAGTCTCAGTTTCCTCATTTGTAACATAGGAGTAACCTCTCCTAGCATGCATGGTGCTGGAAGCATCTGCTTCCATATACCAATATTATGGAGTGTCAGGATGTTAGAGTTATTTATTTAGGGTTATTTATTGGGATGTTAGGATATTTGTCTCCTTATGGATCTGCTTCCCAGTCTCTTCCTAAAGCAGGGGTGGGGCTGAGGCCTCCTTGTCTTCTTCAGTGGGCAGTCTCTCCTCCTGGGCTCTCCAAGGAGATGCCTCATTATCCAGGTGCCTGAGTTATTTCATAGAAACAGTTCCAGTTCTGTCCAGTGGGTCATTGGGATGGAATTCCTGTGTAACAGGAGAAGGAGCCCTTGGAAATTTTAAGCCAGGGAAAGATGGAGTTGCTTGCTGTTATCCTCCATTAAATTCAGAGAGGCTACTGGGGCTTCTTTGACAGATGGACAAGAAGTTCAGCCAGCAGAGGTTTCTGCACACAGAGCTGAGATTCCTGAAGCTCTTCTTTGGCCCCTGAGTTTCTGGTGGAGTAAGAATCTGGGATATCACATTCTCTGCCTTCCCCTGCCTCCTGAGGCAGTCCTCCTTTCAGACTCCAATCCATTCCTGGTCTAGTCTTCCCCCAAATCCATCACTCACTCTAGATAAAACCCATTTATGATCTTCCCCCAAATCTTCAAATGGGTTGTTTTTATCCTTCATTTAGGTTTCCTCCTCGGGAGGCTTTCCTGGAATCATATCTAAAGATATCTTTTTCTCCCAAGTCACTGTCGAACTTCCAATACTGTTCCCCTACCCCTTAATAGCCACCAAACTACCCCAAATCATATTATATGCTTATTTGCTTATTTCCTGTCTCCCATACTGGAATCAGAGCTCTGCAGAGCAGGACTTGGTTATTTATATGGTATAGGGTGCTTAGAGTTGAGCTGGCCTTGGTGGATGTGTTGGGAAGGGTGATGGTTGAAGGAAGGACCATCTCTGTCATGTGGTCTCCCAACTCTCCTGTGCTGAGCTTGCTCTGGCTCTAGAGTATGAGAATGGGTTAGGAAAGGCAAGCACTTGATGTTTGTTCACACACATTTGTTCATTCAACAACTCACTGAGAGGCTCTTGCTCTGGGTACTGGGAAGCCAGACAGAAATCAGTCATAGTGACAGGAGGGAGGTCTTTACAAACTTGCATTCAGATGAGTTAGAGGGGCAGGGAAGAGGATGTTGGGGCTGAGAGGAAACCACCAAGACATGGAATAGGAGGAGGAAGGTGGCTTCTCTCTCCTAAACAGAACTCTCTGAGGAGACAGGAGCTGGGTGTAGGCCTCAAGAGTCAGAGTGTGTGAAAAGGCAAGCAGTGGGCTGGGCAGGTGCTTGGACCACAAGGTTCAGAGAGAGGAGCATGGGGGCAGGACCCAAGCCAGCCCCTTGGGAAGCCAAGGGACTGAAAGGCAGGTGTGAGCTGGGCAGGGCAGGGGAAACTGGCTAGTGCAACAGGGTTTCCTTCCAGATGTTGGCTTGTTTCTCCCAGGTGCAGGAGTGTCTTCAGCAATTCAAGGTGACAAGGACACAGCTACAGCAGATCCAAGCCAGCCTCCTGGACTCCATGGAGCAGGCACTGAAGGGACAGGCCAGCCCTGTTCCTACTGTCCGGATGTTGCCTACATTTGTGGGATCCACCCCACATGGCACTGGTGGGTGGCATTAGACTAACATGAATGATCAGGCCTGGAAGAGAGTACTGATCTTATCCTGTCCTCCATCTCTAAGGTCCCTTTAACCAGATTGTACAAGCCTTGGGAATTTTTCTGGAAGGCAGAAAGACCTGATCTTGTCAGCTATCTGCCTTTCTATGACCTGCTTGCCCCCTAGAACAAGGAGACTTCATGGTGCTGGAGCTAGGGGCCACAGGAGCCTCACTGCGTGTCTTATGGGTGACTCTGACGGGCATCAAGGGGCATAGGGTGGAGCCTAGGAGCCAGGAGTTCGTGATTCCTGAAGAGGTGGTACTGGGCACTGGCCAGCAGGTGAGCATTCAATGCCAGCCTTTGGGACCTGGGACCCAGTTGGGTGGCTGACCTCTGGTGGGCAGAGCTAAGTACCCTGCCCCCTGTCGCACAGCTCTTTGACTTTGCTGCCTGCTGCTTGTCTGAGTTCCTGGATGCACACCCCGTGGGAAATCAGGGCCTGCAGCTTGGGTTCAGCTTCTCCTTCCCTTGCCACCAAACAGGCCTGGACAGGGTGAGGTGGAGTGGGCATGGAAACAGTGTGTGGAGAGGGGCTGCAACCCCATGAAGGTCATTGAAGGATTGAGCCCGCTTCTCTGCCCCCAGAGCACACTCATTTCCTGGACCAAAGGTTTTCGGTGCAGTGGTGTGGAAGGTCAGGATGTGGTTCAGTTGCTGAGAGACGCCATTCAGAGGCAGGGGGTGAGTGGAAGTAGAGGTAATGGGACGGCTGCCCTGGCTGACCTGGGCTTGCATTTGTGGGCTATGCTTGTGCTTCTGAAAGGTCCTGTTTTTCTTTCCTGCTCACTGCTTTTATCAAGTTTAACTTGGGGTTGCCACCATCTGCATTTTTAGACAAAATAACTGAGGCTAAGAGTCAAAGAAATGTTCAGGACCCTCGTAGGTGGAGACAAACATGAAAACTGTGACCTTGTCCTCAAGGTCCTTACAGTCCACCTGTGTCACATTCTAGTAAAAGATTGTTTCTGTGTTCTGATGACTGGGAGCACTGTTGGGGGAGCATGGACTTGAAGGATCAGTTTGCCTGGTGCTTAAGGTGAGACTGGGGAGGAAGATCTAGTTTCAGAGGGGAAGACAGGCCAAAGTGCTAGAGCAAGCATTCAGGTTAGGAGGAATGACCTGGGGAGCCAGGCCAGGATGCAGGTAAGGAGAGCAACCTTCAAAGAAGGGCTCAGTCTTCTGACCCTCATCCTGAGGAGCATAGGAGGTGATGCCTGAGGGTGGGGAGACTGAATTGGGGGAGGAAGGAACTGAAGATGGAATTGGAGAAAAACCTTCTATAGGGGGCCTGGGTGATGTGTTGGGAATGCAGACACTGTGTTTCATGGACTTTGGATGTCTCCATCAAAGCCAGGGCCCCAGCCCTGCCCATCCCCCAGGGCTCCCCCTCTGGTTACCAGGCCAGTCCCAACCTTGCCCTCTCCATTGCCCAGGCCTACAACATTGATGTGGTTGCCGTGGTGAATGACACAGTGGGCACCATGATGGGCTGTGAGCCAGGCACTGGGCCATGTGAGATCGGGCTCATTGTAGGTGAGCCACAGACCTTTTTGGATAAGGGGTGGTGGGCGTGGCTGACTGGCAGACAGGACCTGATGGGGTTGTCCCTGCCAGACACTGGCACCAATGCATGTTACATGGAGGAGGCGAGGCACGTGGCAGCGTTGGATGAGGACCGAGGCCGCACCTGCGTCAGCATCGAATGGGGATCTTTCAACAATGACAGGGCCCTGGGACCAGTGATGACCACCTTCGACTATGCCTTGGATCAGGAGTCCCTGAATCCTGGTGCCCAGAGGTGGCCTAGCAGGGGGTCCTGGTCCTGTTCTAGGCCCTGTCACGGCTCTGACCCACCTCTTCTATCCCTGCACTCAGGCCTTTACTATCCCTCCCTCTCACTCTGAAGGTCTCCAGATTGTCCCCTGGGGAATCTTGGCCAGGCTCACAGAAGAAAGGCCTCAAAGTTCTAGAACCCAGAGTTTTCAACCCTTGACACTCCTTTATTCCTGGCTCTCTTCAGCCCTGATAGATGGCTGGTGTTGGGGGTTCAGAATAGCTGAGTCAGGTATCCCTTGCCTTCTTTAGGTCCTGCTGTGCTTCCCAAAAGCCCATGAACCAACCCTAAGTCAGAGGGGGCAGCATGGTCTGAGCAAACACCCACCTCCAGGAGACCATTTACTTTGGGAGCTTCCAGCTGGGGATCCCAGTGTAGAAAGTGATTCCTCTTTGGGGGCTTTTGGAGGTGGAGCCAGGTAGGCTGAGGGCTTCAGAAGGGCTCTATCCAGCTACCCTTTCCATCTGCAGGTTTGAGAAGATGATTGGGGGCTTATACCTGGGTGAGCTGGTGCGACTGGTGCTGGCCCACTTGGCCCGGCGTGGCATCCTGTTTGGGGGCTGTACCTCTCCCGCTTTGCTGAGTCAAGGCAGCATCCGCCTGGAGCATGTGGCTATGATGGAGAAGTAAGTAGGGGAGACCAGCAGCTCAGACAAGGACATTCTCAGGCTGAGAAACAGGAGGGTGCTCTGTTCCTGAGGCAGCCCTGGGGCTTTGGTGGGATGGGGAGCTACTGGGCTGTCTGATCCCCAAACCAGTATCCTGTCCACCCTCTCCCAGCCCCTCCACTGGGGCAGCCCGTGTCCACACAATCCTGCAGGACTTGGGCCTGAGCCTGGAGGCTTCAGATGCTGAGCTTGTGCAGCGTGTGTGTGCAGCTGTGTGCACACGGGCCGCCCAGCTTTGTGCGGCAGCCCTGGCTGCAGTCCTGTCCCGCATACAGCACAGTCGGGAGCAGCAGACACTCCAGGTTGCTGTGGCCACTGGAGGCCAAGTGTTTGAGCGGCACCCCAGGTATTGTGAGAATGTGAACACATAGCATGAACATGTGTGTACTTATGATAGACACCCAGAGGGCACCCTGGGATCACATGTGTGAGCCATGAATGGCACCCAAGCAGAGTGAAGACCAAACTGGGCTGTGGGAGGCCAGGAGACATCCAACAAGAGACAAAATGTTTCTTTTTGCTTGTGCCATGGAGGGGGTCATTGGGGACACTAAATGTATGGTTGGTGCACAGAACCAACTTAGGACTAAATTGATTTGAAATGTTAGGGCCCAGGGCTGCAGTAAAGGGCTCAGATATCAAGCTGTGTGCACCTGGTGTATGTCTGTGTAGGTTCCACAGCATTTTGCAGGAGACAGTGATGCTCTTGGTCCCGGAATGTGATGTCTCCTTTATCCCTTCTGTGGATGGAGGTGGCCGGGGTGTGGCCATGGTGACAGCCGTGGCTGCCCGCTTGGCTGCCCATCGGTGCCTGCTGGAAGAGACCTTGGCACCTTTCCGGTTAAACTCCAAGCAGCTGGAAATGGTGCAAGCGCAGATGCGGGAGGCCATGGCCAAGGGGCTCCGAGGGGAGGCCTCCTCCCTCCGTATGCTACCCACTTATGTACGGGCCACACCTGATGGCAGTGGTGAGGACCTGGCCTGAGTATGGGTCTGGGAATCAGAGTGTGCTGGGGCTGGAGCCACCAGCACTGTCTTGGCACTGAGTGTCTCTGTCCCACAGAGCGAGGAGACTTTCTGGCATTGGACCTGGGGGGCACCAACTTCCGGGTCCTCCTGGTGCGATTGACAGAGGGAGATGTGCAGATCATCAATCAGGTTTACTCCATCCCTGAGTGTGTGGCCCAGGGCTCTGGGCAGCAGGTACTCAGAGCCAACCCTGATGTCAGAGGGCAGGGGAGGGCTGGGATGGAGCCCACAGTTTGACCTGCCACACCCTGCAGCTCTTTGACCACATCGTGGACTGCATCGTGGACTTCCAGCAGAGGCAGGGCCTGAGTGGACAGAGCCTCCCCCTGGGTTTCACCTTCTCCTTCCCATGCAAGCAGGTTGGCCTGGACCAGGTGAGGGAATGAGAGCCAGGAAAAGTGATGCCCAAGGACTTCCTACCCATACACCCTTCATAGTGTGTGCAGGAGCCAGGGAAAGGACTGAGTGCAGGAAGGGGTTGGTGCTGGAGGGGGTGGCAGAATAACAGGCACAAGTCTAGACTCAGAACCCCCCCCCCCCCAGTACACACCTCACACCTGTCCTTCCACACGTATGACAGCAACACAATCTGCTGCCATCTCTCGACTGGTCTGCTGAGCTCCAGACTTATTATGCTTGTTGCTTTTGATTTTTCTTTGCAAGGTATGAGAAGCAGCTATGACTGTGTAAGTCCAGGCATGTAAGAAACATGGTTTCATTAATTTCTGTAACTGAACTTCACTTTGTGTGGAGCCCACATTCTTCTGAGAGGTGAAAACATAGTCAATGTGGGGAAACCCTTCCCCAGGTAGGGGCTTCTCTCAGTTTCATAGCAGCCTTTGCTGTGCAAAATTTACAGGCATGGGGACAACTCAGGGAAGCCCAGGTCCCAGCTCTCTGGGAACCCCCTTCTGCCATTTCCTCTCTTGAATTTTTTTTTTTTTTTTGTATTGGGGATTAAACCCAGAGGTACTTAACCACTGAGCCACATCCCCAGCCCTTTTTATCTTTTATTTGGAGACAGGGTCTTGCTGAGTTGCTTAGAGCTTCACTGAGTTGCTGAGGTTGCCTTTGAACTTGCAATTCTCCTGCCTCAGCCTCCAAGTCACTGGGATTACAGGCATGTGCCACCATGCCTGGCCTTCTCTTGAATTTTTTTTTTTTTTTTTTTTTTTTTTGTGGAACCAGGGATTGAACTCAGGGACACTCAGCCACTGAGCCACATCCCTAGCCCTATTTTGTATTTTATTTAGAGACAGGGTCTTACTGAGTTGCTTAGGGCCTCGCTAAGTTGCTGAGGCTGGCTTTGAACTCCCGATCCTCCTGACAGCCTTCCAAGTCTCTTGGATTACAGGCATGCGCCACCGCGCCCGGCTCTCTTGAATCTTAATACCTCCCTGGTCTTTACCTGGGGAAGGAAGATTGAGGCCTCCTCTGTCACTGAAATTCCTTCTGTTGTGCCCTCCCCCACTACCAACCTCTCACCCCCCATCCACTACACAAGTTTAGCTCAGGATGAAGGGCAGAGGAAACCTTTCTTAGGAATCCATCAAAAACCTGGGTCTGAGTTCTCCTCTGCCTCCACTTACCCAGACAGGGGTTCATCTTGTGTAGGTGCAAGGGAACTGTTACTATCCATCATTTAACTGCTTCTCCCTCTAGTCTCTCACACTCTCTGTGTTTGTGAGACAATGAGCACACGAAGCCCTGATTGCTGTACAGTGGGGAAAAGGATACAAGGCAATGTAATTGGGGGAAAAGGTTGATCACTATTTCTAAAATCCCCTACCCTAGCAGGGAGCAGTGGCATGTGCCCGTAGATTCAGCTGCTCCAGAGACTGAGGTGGGAAGCTCCCTTGAGTCAGGAGTTCTAGACCAGCCTGGGTATCAACATAGTGAGGCCCCATCTCATAAAAACAAGACAAAAATAATAGAACCTGCTTCAAAGATTTCCAGCCCTGCCTCAGAGCTCCTTCCTTGGGCAGAGTAGTCATTTTCCCCTGATGACACTGGTCTCACTCTCGCACCTCCTGCCCCTCCCTCAGAAGGGGCTAACAAGAACAAACCTTCTCAGGTACAGTCAAATCCCCTGTCACTAATCTAAGTCTAGTTCCTCACAATAAAAGTGTGTCTGTCTTGCCCCTTCTCATCCTGTCCAGGTGTCTTGCTTCTCCATTTATCCTTTACCTATAGCTGGGACAAATAAGTGAATCTAGCATTGACACAGTTTCATCCCTAACTCTGAGAGTTTCTTCCTTTCAAGTGACTTGATTTCTCTCAGAAAGGGTGGGATATGCTGGCATTTGGACTTCTGAGCTTTCTCTGTCCTTCTCTTTTTTACATATAACACTCACTTTACCAGTTCTGTTCATTCCTAACTCAATTACAAAGGGCTGCTCCTTCTGGCAAGTATCTTAAAATGGCCAGACCCTCAGACTGTCTGAGTGTTCCAGAACTAATAATGGAAGATGTAGGTCAAATCACTATTAATAGATTTCTTCACACTGAAAGCCTCCTGGGGAGTTGGGAGAGAGCAGAAGTCAAGGCTTTTGACCATAGGGCAAAGTGGTCAAGGAAACTGTAGCAGAAATTTTAACTGTTGTTGGGATGCTGACTTTGGGGAGGCAGAGTGAGTGATTTGAAGCGGCCTCCAGTTTCCCATTTCCTCTTGGTCCTACCTCAGGGCATCCTTCTGAATTGGACTAAGGGTTTCAATGCATCAGACTGTGAGGGCCAGGATGTTGTACATCTGCTGCGGGAAGCCATCAGGCGCAGACAGGTACGAGCCTACTTCCAGGGGTGCTTTCTGGCTGCAGCAGGCCTTGAAAGGAGCAAGGGTCTTTTGCTTCCTGAGAAGGGGGGTCCTCTGCAGTGGAAACCTCTGGGTCCAGTGCTGGTTGCCGTGACGACTGCGTTGCCCAGCAACTAGCAACATCCTTTTGTGCACAGGCAGTGGAGCTGAATGTGGTTGCCATTGTCAATGACACGGTGGGGACCATGATGTCCTGTGGCTATGAGGATCCCCGTTGCGAGATGGGCCTCATTGTCGGTGAGGAGGGTCCTGCCCTTTTGTGCCCCTATTGCCTGATAATTTGCTACCTCCTGTTGATTCCTTGGGTTGGATGTTCCCTTGGCCCTGGGGATGTAGAATTGTTCCTGTCTGACCCAATGGGGTCCTGGGATACTGTATAAGGCTGGGAGTCTGCAGTTGGAGTGTTTAATCCAGCTCAGTTACTGACACGTAGTCATTGAATATTTCTGAGCCTCAGTTTGTGCATCTGATAAATGAATTTGTGCTTTTGGGTCATACAGATTTGGGTGGAAATACTAGCTTTGTCAAGTCACTAGACCCTCAATTTCCTTATTGTATGATGCAGATAATAATAGTGCCTGTCTGAAGGGATCATGAGGATGAATGTGAGAGGGGAAAAGTGTGCCCAATGCCTGGTTTGTAGTACACACTCACTTTTGGAACTGGTGAGGGGCATGGGGAAAGGACCCATGAGCTATGTGGATCCTTCAGACAGTCTAAGATTCAATGTCTTTATTAAGCACCTACACTGAGGCCAGCTGGAATAGAAACACACATAAAAGAAGGAAATTCTGCCTTCTCAGAATTGATCATCCTGTGGGGTTGAGCACAGAACAGCCTATGGGTGGTCAGAGAAAGCTGATTCTGACTACACATGGGTGGGTACGAGGCCAAGACCAGAAAGAAGTGGGCCCTGAGACAAGTCTTGAAGGAAAGGAGGAGGGCTCCCCAAGCTCCTTAGGAGTCTCTTAGAGAGCAGGGCAACCTCCCATGGACTGGAGCTTCTTGAACACAGGACCTTGCACTGGTAGGTACTTAGAAGAGGTGTAGCCACATGACTATAGGAATAAACTATATCCAGGATAGAGGAATTCCAGGTGGCAAGAAGCCCATCTGCCTAGGACTGGAAATATGTAGGGAGAGATAGGAAATGCCTTTGCCCAGGCTCTGCCTCCTCTCTGGTATGCCTTTCCCTCTCTATGTCTCTTGGCTTCAAAACCCAACTTAGACATTGATTTCTCTCTGTAGCTTTTCCTGACCTTGTAGGTAGCAAGACCCACCCTGAGTTCCAGGACTCCTATGATGCTGTCCTTTTGTACTTCTATTTGGACCCATAGATGTACTATCAGAATTGGCCATTCACTATCCAACTTATGGCTAGAGCATGAGGTTCCTTGTGTTGATTTCTCTATATGTTCCTAGCTGGGCCCAGTACCAGTTAGTTTGAAGAAAGGTCTAGAAGGCCAGACAGAGTCTTATCAGCAGATAGTGGTGGGCTATCACACATCCCCCAGGGAAATAACGTGACTGACGGACCTGGTCGGGGCTCTTTTGGGCAACATGGCAGATGCTGTGAAAATGGTACTGGTAGGGAAGATGGTGGAGGCCCCAGGGGCTTGGTGCTGACAGAATCTGCACTGTGGATGTCAGGAAGGAAGGAGGAGTAGGACCAGGACAGGTTTTGAATGTGGGAAGATGGAGAAATGGAGAGGGAGCCTGAATTTTGTCATTTTGGTGTCAGAAGGGCTCAGAGGGGTCTTGTCTGCATCAATAAATGTTTTCCACCCCATCTGGCTTCTCTGCAGGAACTGGAACCAATGCCTGCTACATGGAAGAGCTCCAGAATGTGGTGGATGTGGCTGGGGAATCAGGTCAAATGTGCATCAACATGGAGTGGGGTGCCTTTGGGGATGATGGCTCACTGGGCATGCTCAACACCTGCTTTGATACAAGTGTGGACCAGGCGTCCATCAATCCTGGCAAGCAGAGGTACGGGCTGGGCCTGGGCAGTAGTGGCTGGCAGTGGCAGGCTCTGGGGGTAGTAGCTGGTGGGCTCTCCTGCCCCAGGCAGACACACACATGTTCATGCAGGTTTGAGAAGATGATCAGTGGCATGTACCTGGGGGAGATTGTCCGACATGTCCTCTTGCATTTGACCAGCCTTGGAGTTCTCTTCCGGGGCCAGCAGACACAGTGCCTTCAGACCAGGGACATCTTCAAGACCAAGTTTCTCTCTGAGATTGAAAGGTGCCTGAGGCCTGCATTGCCTCCCTACCTCCCAAAGGAATATATCTGTCCACTGTGGGGGAATGCTGCCTGCTGGTGATGGTTGGGTCCACTCTGGAGGATGAAGTGGGAGAAATCTTGAGAGAAGGGGAGCTAACGCAGGATCCTACCTCTGTGTCTTATTCCTTCCTGGCTCCCAGCGACAGCCTGGCTCTGCGACAGGTCCGAGCCATCCTGGAGGATCTGGGGCTGCCCCTGACCTCAGACGATGCCCTGATGGTCCTAGAGGTGTGCCAGGCTGTGTCCCAGAGAGCTGCTCAACTCTGTGGGGCAGGCGTAGCTGCTGTGGTGGAGAAGATCCGGGAGAACCGTGGCCTGGAGGAACTGACAGTCTCCGTGGGGGTGGATGGGACCCTCTATAAGCTGCATCCCCAGTGAGTCTGGGTGCATGGGCCAGGCAGGGAGGCATGGTGAGGTGGGGCCTGGCTGGCCTGGGCTCATCTCAGCCCCTCCTTTTCACAGCTTCTCCAGCCTGGTGGCAACCACAGTAGGGGAACTGGCCCCTCGCTGTAAAGTCATCTTTTTACAGTCGGAGGATGGATCTGGCAAAGGTGCAGCTTTGGTCACTGCCGTTGCCTGTCGCCTTGCTCAGAAGACCCGTGTTTGAGGAAATCCACAGGAACCATGGGATCTCAGCCCCAGCCTTGCCAGACCAGGGCCTGGGCCCAGCCTGTCTCCAAGTCAGACCCAGTCATCAAGGACTTTTAGAATAGTCCATGTATGATCCCTCTGTGGCCATCTACCCACCCCGTTAGCTTTCCCCAAGAGAGGTAGCACATGGGTTAGCAATATATATATATAATTTATTTACATTCACGTCCGCTAAAATCCCTATGCGCCCCGGCGGCCGGGCAAGGCTGTGTACATAAGGCCAAGTGTAAGTGCATGAATGCACTTAAGACAGAGTCAGGACACAAGCTTCACACGACAGGCCCCACATGGGGGCACCGGCCAGCCCTAGGAGCGGGCACGCCACAGCACACACACTCGCCATTGTACAGCCCGGGACTCCCATTGCATATTCACACGCCCCGCCAAGCAGGGCACCTCGAGGCTGGGATCAGGGGAAGGGTCAGGGAGGAGCCATCGGGTGTCCCTGGGTGGGTGGGAGAAGGGCAGCATGTGAGGCAGATGTGTACCGACACCAGGCGTGAGAGACGTGAGCGACCTCTGGGTGTACAGCAGGAGATGCGTGTGGTGGTAGTGGGATCCACATGACCCAGGAAGGGGGTGCGTGTGAGATGGGCACACGAGGCATGCATGGGCACATGCCCGTGTGGTGGTTGTGTGCCTGAATCCAGGGGCCAACCCCTGTCTGGCTGGGGTCCTCAGTCCTACAGGCTTGGAGCCAGGCCCCTCAGGCTGCCCCTACCCAGCAGGCACAGAAATGTTTGCATAAGGCCCAGCTCAGGCAGGAGCCCCAGGAGTCACATCCCGAACCCAGCGTGTGCGCGCGTGCCCGTGTGTATGCGGGGCCCCTGGTAGGGGCAGGAGGAGAGGTAGCATCACACGCGCACACACACATACACAGATGGGCTGGGCCCAGCCTGGCTCCAGGCACTGTCCACCCTGGGCACTGGGGCCAGGCAGAGTGTGAGCAGGCAGCTGGGCCAGCCTGGCCAGGTGGGCCATGGAGGGATGGGAGTTGGAGCAGGATCTGAAGGACCAGCATTAAGGGACAACTTCGGCCGGGAGGGGGCCTGTCCAAGCAGCTCTCCCTGGTGTGGGGGTAGGGCCCCTGTCCGGCTTCTATCTGTCCCTGGCAGGTGCCAAAGCTGGTGAGAGTGTAGGCATTATGGGCCTGGCTGGCCTCAGCACTCGGCCTCTGATACTGTGAAGAGGCCAGCGTCTGGCTGGCCCAGTCCGGCCACTGCGGCCGCCAGCTGGCTGAGGTTGCCGTTGGGGAAGTGCCTTGCCTCCCACAGGTTGAGGATCATGGCTGTGGGGCTGGGTTTGGAGGCAAAAAAGCTGAGATGGCTGTGGAGAGGAGGAGAGACCATCAGTGGCCTGGCCTCACCCGGGGCTGCTGCTTCACACCCCCCCCACCCAAGGACAGGACCTCCCCTCAGCTGAATGCAGTGACCACCCCAGTCACTAGTGGGTGTTGCACAGGCCCTGCAAGGCCGCCTGTCTGCCCCACCTGCCCTACCTGGACGGCCAATAGCCTCTGCAACTCCCCCAGCCCAAGTCCCACCCACCTGTCGAGGTGGAGTTTCTGGGCTAGAGTCCGCCAGTCAGCACCCCGACTGCAGGACGGGTCCAGGCTGGTAATGATCTTCTGCCGAATGAGGAAGGGAATCTTGAAGGCACTGGGGCCCACCAGGGCTGGGACCCCCCCTTCGCTCTCCAGAGCCAGAAGCTCAGCAAACCTCGTGTCCTGCGGGCAGGAAGTGGGAGGAGATGGTGTTAGAATTCTCACTGCCACCTCCACTGGGGCAGCTCCCAGACCCATCCCAGAACATGGAGGTGATGTGGGCACTGGGGCTTCCTGAGTACCTCCCAACTCGTGAGCCAAGCCCTACTCTTTGGGCCTCAGAGGGGCTCCAGGATCAAAGGTGCACAACCTGCCCAAGGTCACAGCCAGTGAACAGAGGTGCTCTCTGGCCCCCTTCCCCTACTCAAGTCCCTCGACCAGCTCTGTAACACCCAGCTCTCACTGGCCTTACTGCCTTCGTCCTCCCTGTTCAGCTCCTGCTGCTGGAAATGTCCTTCCCCACTCTGCTGCTTGTCAAACTCCTGCTTATCCTTCAGGGCCCAGTACCAAGTCCCTCCTTGGGGAAGCCAGCCCTGCAGCACACCCCCTCCCAGGCCAGCCCTGCTCCCACACCATTGGACACCCCTCTCCAAGTTTCATTCACGTGTGTACCTCCCACCCCAAGACACTTGGAAGGTGCCAAGTAATATTTAGGAGGAGGTGGGCTTGGGGCAGGGTGAGAGGGGCTGGCGGCAGGGCTGGCGCGGCAGGCGTTTCTGGGATATGGTGGTAGGAGCACATTGCCCCTTCTGCCCACCTTGGTGATGTTGAAGTTGATGTTGAAGCTCTGTCCATCACCTTCCACCTGCCACACCCACACCTTGCAGGCCAGGTCACTGGTGCTGGGGCTAACACGCTCCAAAGTGAAGGTGCAGTGCAGATGCTGCTGCGTGCCATTCCAGATGTGATAGAAAGGGATCTCCTGGGGGAAGGCAGACAGGAGGCCTCAGGTGTGCCCAGTTCCAGCCCCCTGGGTTCTGGCAGTGGGCTCAGCCCTCACCTGGTAGCTGACAAGGAGCTTGCTCTTCCACAGGGAGCTGGGGACATCATGGATGGACAGGCGCAGATTGTGGTAACTGTCCTTGAAGTGCAGGATGCGAGGCTCCTGGATTAGCTGTCCACCCAGTTGCTTTTCCAGCTGCACCACCTCCTGCAGTGTCCAGGTGGTCAGCAGGGCCTGGGGGCTGGGAGAGCCCCTCTCCACTGCCCCTGAAGCAAGGAACTCTATGCCGTGAGCCCCGGGCAGCCAGCCCACAAGGTCAGGGTTTTGTGAGGGGCCCTACCTTGAGTGCATCATGGGTGTCATGCAGGCAGTAGACACGGATGTTGTACTCGAGGGAGGTGCAGGCCACTGGGGCAAACAGAAGTAGCTTGAGGCGCTTGGCAGCGGCCACACTGAGGGCTTCTCCCACCAGAGCAAAGCGGCCCAGTTGCTCAGTGAAGACGTAGCAGGCGCTGGCTTCCAGCTGGCAGTAGTAGAGGTGGGAGGGTGCCTCCTCACCCAGGTGAAGCACATCCTGTGGGTGAACCCGACAGGTCAGTTCTACCCAGTCTGGGAGCCCTTGGGTCAATCTCAGCTGTAAGAAGTAGCTAGAGACTGTGGAGGAATCTGGGTGTGGCTCAGGGCCACATGGCTGCTGAGGGTCAAGGCTAAGTGAACAGGAAGCTGTGCTAGGCTCTGAGGCCAGTGCTGGGGGTGGACAGGCTCTGGGGCTGTTCTCTGCTCACCTCCCAGCTGCCCTCACACGACTGCTTCTTGAGGCGCAGGCTCCAGCTGTCAGGGCTGGGCTCCCCACAGTGGTCCATGGAGAGGATGACGGGCCTGGTGAGCAGGACTCCAGGAGGCCCACAGCTAACGATGGGACTCAGCAGGGTCTGACAGCCAGCTAGGGGCAACCTCAAGTGGGGAAATATGGGTGGGGAGGGAAAGGTGTCAGTGACATGTTTGGGGACCAGGGACCAGGGTGCTGAGCCTCGTGCAGGGCAGCAGCACCCCAGGTTGGGGACTACAAAGCCCCGTGGGTTTAGGTGTGGCTCTTCTCCTGCCCTCCCTCAGGCCAGGCACAACAGTGACTGGGCAGGAGGTGTCCCAGTGACAGAAGGCAGCAAGCAGGACCCTCCCAGCCCACAGCAGGACTCAGCTCACACCTCACGTCCTCCGGCTTGTGCAGTGTGAGGTAGATCTCGTAGATCTTTCCTCGGGGGATGGCGTCTGGAGGAATGAGGAGGCTGATTCCTGTAACAGACAGGAGGAGGTCAGGTTTACCAGCTGCAAGACACCCAGACCCTACTAGCCAGTGCCTCCAAGAGCCTTCCATTTAGGACTGGCCTAGGGAGAGGGGTGCTGCAAGAACTGCCACGCTGTCCCACCACCCACACTCGCATAAAGATGAGTCAGGGAGGTTCCAAGAACAGCTGAGGGAGCCCGGGTGGGAGAAGCATGCCTAGTTAGCCTGGGACAGAAGATGCCAGGGATGTTGTCCCTATCTCCCCTGTCACCCAAAAGGACTGGCTGGGACCAGGGCATAACCTTTCCTCTGCAATAAAGTCCAGATTCCTGGCCTGGCATTTAAGGCCTTTCACTTCTGGTCTCCACTGACTTTCCAGAAGTATCTCCAGCCCAGCCTGTGCTGGATACTCAGGGGTTCTGGAACCACTGCCCTCCTGCCCTGCTCAAACTCCTCCCCTCTCCATCAGCTCTGGTGCCCTCTGAGGACTGGTCCTTCAACAGCCCCACAAGCTTTGGCAGCCCAGCAGGTCTGGGAGCCATCACACAGATGCCTCTCCCCCAGCATTTTGCAGAAGCACTATCAGAGGGGTGGTTAAGGATAGAGAGGGGCAGGGTACCACCAGGACAGGGTCAGGGAGTGCCTCTAGGGGGCTGGAAGAGTGGCCTTGCTCCAGGATAAGGAGTCCTACATCAGGAGGGGACTCCCAGCTCAGGACAGGGGGAAAGGGAGACATTCTATAAGTTTATCCCACAAAATCCAAAAGCAAGTGGATATTCTCCAGAGTGGGCACCTCTGAGGTGGCTGGACAGTCACTTGATGCATAATGACATTTCTGTCAATGAAAGACAGCGTTTACAATGTTGATCCCATAAGCTGATATTGCTGAGTGATATCATCGCCACCTAGGTTTTCATAAGCACACACTATGGTGTTCACTCTGAGGAAAACACTTAAAGATGCTTTTCTCAGAACGTGCCCCTCTCATTAAGTGACACATGACTATATTTCACAGAAAACTGAAGCACAGAAGAGGGAAGCCATTGATGGAATATATAAAGTCATTGCTTTCTTCACTAGCCTGCACTGCCCCCTAGTACCTAATGTTGCTGGTTGGTGACAATCCCGGACATCCTGGTTTGAAGGCTCTGTGACGGAGTCACAAACACTTGCACACTCACTCAACAAATGCTAATGCTGAACACTAAAGCCGGACGCTCAGGACGGTGAGGGAAAGCTCTTAGCCCCAGCCAGGAGAAGGATGAGCAAACTGCAGTAGAGGATGCAGGGACCAGTGGTACCCACCTACTCTGCCAGGGTGAAGGGCTGATGGCCACTGAGCACCACTGTTTGCTTGCCTCTGTGTTAGATCTAACAGGTCCCATCTCACCTCCTCACCCTAATAGACTCCTGAGGGGTTCATCATCATCCTCTGTCCAGAGGGGAATGTGAGGCTCAGAGAGCAGGAGCCACCAGGCCAAGACTCAAAGAAAAGTAGCAGAAGAGTCAGTCGAAGGGTCAGAGGAACTTGTATGAGCCAAGGCAGGGCAGTGTTTTTGAGGTGCTGATGGCCCATAGTGGTTGCAGTGTGCAGAAGTGCATGTGGGAGGGAAGAGGCCACAGTGCCAGCCAGAGGGGCCTGGGCTGTCTCTACCTTGTCACATGGGCTTTGCAGGGAGCAGAAGGGTTTTTCTGAGCAGGGGAGGAACATGATAAACTCTGGATTTATTTGATAAATGGGGGCTGCAATGAGATAGGGGGGGTGATGGCTTGAGCCAGGAGAAGAATCTAGGAAAGATGAGAAATAGGAGGACAGAGATATTGAGGAAGGAAAACACACAGGAGTTGGTGTATGACTGAAGCTGGCATAGGTCCGAGGGGGCAAACGAGGAAGAGCAAGAGGTCAAGGTGACTCCCCAGCCAGTTCCTGGCTTGAGCAACCAGATTGTGCTGTCCATGAGCTGGGGAAAGCCAGGAAGAGGATGGCTCTGGGGGAGGGTGGGAGACGGTTCTGTTTTAGGCACAAGGAATCTGAGGTGCTGTGAGACATCCAGATGGAGCTGCCCAGGAAGCAGCTGGGTGTATGGTTCTGGCTGGGGATGGAGGAGTGGGAGTGATCGGCACAGACGCAGCGATTAAAGCCATGGAGTGGGTGAGATTGCTCAGCAGAGAAAGGCTCCAGGAAGGAATGCTGAGGAACACCTACATTTAGGCACCAGGAGCAGCCAGAGATGGGCAAGGAAATCGGGGGCACACAGGGTCATTTCAGCTGAGTGAATAGAGAACTTCAAGATGTAGTGGCCACCCTCACAGGAGGCTGTGGCAGTATCTCCCAAGATGGCCACAGGAGGGTCCATGGATTCTCTCACAAGGAGTCTCTGCAACCCTGTCAGGGTTTCTGTGATGTGATAGGCAGAAGCCAAGATGCAGGGAGGGTGCCAAGAGGCTCTCTGTTCGTGCCTGTGCTTTTCGGCATTTGTGTCTGCCACCTCTCCACTCATCTGTAAGCAGTGTGGGACACCCACCCAGCCTCTGGGTCCACGGTCAGGCATGTGGCTGGCTGTGCAAATGAATGGACAACACTCTGTGTCCATGGGCATTGGAAGGGACCTAGCTCTGGCCATGGCACTGCTGACAGCCACAACTGGGTCTCTCCAAAATCTGTCCTTTTTCCTCGCAGGCCTGCTCCAGGGGCCTCCAAGAACTGAGTGGCCCAGGAGGTACATCTGGGCTGTACTGTCCTCCATGGGGGAAATGAAGGTTAGTCAGAGCTCCTGGGACACTCTGAGTAGCTTCCTACCTGTATTAGGGATCATCAGCCGGCCCCCGAGGAAGTTGAAGGTCCCATAGGCCATGTTGCTGGTGCCACGGGGCAGGGAGCGGAAGTAGTTTTGGGTGGAGAGGCGGGAGACGAAGTCCTCGGCCTCAGAAGTGGGCGAGCTGTGGTGCAGTGTGTGGCGGCCACCACTCAGTGGGCTGAGCAGGTGCCCATTGGTGAGCTGGAACTTGGGGCTGGGCCCATCCTGCCGGGGACACAGACTCCCCTGGTAGGTGGTGGTGGTGGTGCTGAGGTCTGGCTGGATGGTGAGCAGATGGGGATTGTCTGTAAGGACAAAGACAGACTCAGGGAGCAGCAGCAATTGGCACAGAGGCTTGGGAAGAAGTGTTGGGGACAGGGACCACCGCACCTGCTTTGCTGGGCTTGATGCTGACAGGCTGGAAACCTGAGGTGAGGATGGACGAGTCAGCCACATCCGAGTCCAGCCCCTCCTTCTTACGGCAGTACACGAGGATGAGGACGAGCAGCAGCAGGACGAGGCACACAGCTACGGCAATGAGACCCACATAGAGGGCCACATCCTCAGGGCCGGAAGCAGCTGCAGGAGAGGGTGTGGCTTGAGAGAGGCAGGGGCACAGGGGCTGGGAGGGAGAGGTCAGTGGTCCACACTCCAGGCAGCAAGATTTCCATTCCTGGGCATTAACACACTCCAGCAGGGAGCCTGGGGTCAGAGTGTGTGCATGCAGCCCCACACCCACCCAACCTTGCTTGCAACTCCAAGCAACTCATCCCTCACAGGCATGAGACTCAGGCCAAGGTGGCTGCCAGGGAATGGCAGGTGGCCTGGTGCTTGACTGCTAGGCTGAACTTGCTACCTGCTCTTCTGGGGACCTGCTCTAATTCAGGCTGGGGTGAGCTCCTGGGATTCCCCAAATAGGGTTTGAGTATGTCCACCAACAGATCATGTTAGAAGTGTGGTTCCCAGTGTGGTGATGTGAGCGGTGGGGCCAAGTGGGAGGTCTTTAAGTCATTAGGGCCCCAGCCTTCAGAAGGTGTTATAAGGTAATTCCTGTGGGACCCTGGTAGGCTCTTGTGAGAGTGTTGTTATAGAGGAGCAAGACCTGTTCCTCCATGGTCTCTCTCTCTCTCTCTCTCTCTGCCTTCTTGTCTTGCCATGTACTCTTTCCCTCTCACATGTACTTTTATCGTGCCATACACCATGAATGATGTAGATAAGAGGGACCTTGCCAGAGTCAGAGCCAGTGCTGTGTTATTTAGACTTTCAAAACTGTGAGCTACACAAACCTCTTTTCTTTACAAAGAACCCAGCTTCAGGTATTTTGTTATAGCAATGGAAATCAGATTAATACACAATGGATCTGCTTACTGTGTGATTCCTATTCAGTCCCTGGGCCTTTCTCCTTGTCTGCCTCCCAAGTCCTGGAGCTGGGCAGGGAGAGGGAGCATTGACTACCTGGAGGAAGCTATATTGATTTTAGAAGGGTTTTGCATAATGGAATAAATGTCCATCAGAAAAGAATTGACACAGATAATTAGGTTTTTAATTGAAAGAATGGGGGAGGGTGTGTTCTAGAGAAAAAATTCAACAGAGATCTTTAATTGTTAGTTATGACCTTGTAATTAACAGGCCTCGCAAGCCTGGCATCCCCACAGGACTTGTGTGTGCACTTGGGGGACAGGGTGGATGTGAGGCTGCGGGACAGATGTTCGAGTGCACAGATTGGGGTACAGGAGTCAAATTTCAAATACATGCAGGTCTCCAGAGACATGGGAGGTGGTGGGCATGCATGGGCACATGTGCAGGGATGGCAGGAATGAAGAGGATCGCCAAAGGCCCAAGCTTTGGACAGGGAGGCAGCCTGTGGCAGAGGAATGACTGCCTCAGCCACCACCTCCCCAGGGATGGACAGAGCCATTCCTGGCAGACAGAGCTGTACCCCGGGGCAGAGAACTCACTGTGCACACAGAGGTCACTGGTGCAGTTGCGGGTGTCCAGATCGGTGCCCCGGCACTCCTCACCTCCATTGCGGGGTGCTGGATCAGAGCACTCGCGGCTCCGCCAGTGAGTGCAGTCGAGCCCACAGGCTGACCACTTGCTCCATGGGCTCCAGCTGCCATCCACTAGATGAGAGACAGACATAGCAGAGAGGAGGTGGTGCCGTCAGCCCAGGAAGCCAGCCAGGTGGGTTGCAGCGTGGTCCCGCTGGGTATCTGACCAGGCAGGTTGAGCTGGCCTGGACTGAGGTGCAATGCCAGGGCCAGGCCCTCTAGTGTCCAGCTGGCCTTGATGACACATGCTAATGACAGGGAGGCGCGGATGACGCCAGGGGCTGCTTGGCTCTCCCCACCCTTGGGAGGCCGTCCTGGTCCTGGGGCAGTAAGGGCTCAGTCACATGATGACCCTTCTGGTCCCAGACACAGGTGGATTCAATAGCCCCAGGCTGAGCCCTCAGACTGTCCTCAGACTGTACCTTAGACCCTGTGACTTAGACCCTATGTTGAACCCCGAGCCTGGACACTGAGCCCTGACTCCAACTGCACACTGGACCCTGATCCCTGCCATAGCCTGAGCCTGGCCCTGTGTGGCAGGCAGGTGGGATGGAGCCATGGGGGGACAGGCTGGTGGGCACGATGGAGCCAGGGCACGGAGATGGCGTGGTGAGGAACGATGTGGGAGGCGGTGGCCGCTGGTACCTGGGCACAGGGTGGCGCAGGCTGTTTTCTGGACATTCTGCCCCTCACAGAAGGCACCTCCGTTGAGAGGCGCCGGGTTGGTGCAGCTCCGGCTCCGTTTCTGCCAGCCACGCCCACAGCTGGTGCTGCAGACGGACCATTCGGTCCACGTCGACCACCCACCGTTCACTGGCCGGACAGAGAAGGACTGGGGTCAGGGAGCGGGGGCTTCCTCAGACATGCTGGCCCAGGGGACAGGGCGTGAGGGCAGAGGAACCATGAGCTGGAAATGGTGGGCTGTGGCTGTGCTGGGAGAGAAGCTGTGCCTGCTGCCAGAGCCTGGCAGCACTGGCTGCAGAAAACACCTTTCTCTTGGCAGGTGCTCAGGACAGTGGGTTGAGCTGTAGCTCACATGCTCCATTAGCCCAGACCCCAGCCTTTCACGCCGCAGCTTCTGCTCCTCCTCCCTCTGCCTGCTCCTGGCGGTGCCTGGGACCATTTGGTTTTATATTCCATCTGGGGACTCAGGAGCATAGGAAGTGATCTGGTGTCTTCCCTAGATCCCCTCCTGTCGCTTTATCTCCTTCTGCACAATGCCCCCTGCACCATGTGACCACCTACCTGTCCCAACTCTCTGCCCAGACACCTCTGTCCTCCCCAACAACCATGGGAACCTGTTCTTTCCAGTCAGGCCACTGTCTGGCCCACCTGGTTCTAGCTCCACGACCTCTCTTCATCCTGCCAGCCACACGTCTCTCCCTCAATGTCACCTCAGTAATTCCCCATGTGATGGGGGGTCTGGGACCCACCATAGACAATGACGGCAGCAGAGGCACTGCGACGTCGGGCCACAATGTTCTTGGCTATGCAGGTGTAGTTGGCCGTGTCAGCCAGACGGGCCTGCCGCACCACCAGGCTGTGCTCCCGCGTGATGTACACATTGGGATCCAGGGATGGGTCCACCAGGTCCTCGTTCCGAAGCCACTCCACCTGGGGAAGAAGCCAAGCTGCTGCATGGCTAGCCCATGTTGATAGTGCCCAGAGCAGACAGCAGCCCTGGAGGAGGGCCATCAGGGTGGGGGAGCGAGGCGGGGAACCAGACCTGGGAGCCCCGTCCATCTGTGCAGCCAGTACTGGAGCCCCTCTCACCTCAGCGGGGGGGATGCCCTCTGGTGGGCGGCAGTGCAGCACAATGCCCTGCTCCAGGGATACTTCCTTGGCCAACGGTTCCTGCTCAAAGTTCTTGCGCAAATCTGAAAGAACAAGAGTCCTCCTGCCTGAGCGCCCGCCCAGCCTGGCCATCTCTGTTCGTTTGTTCTGCAGAGGCCAGGACACATGGCAGAAGGAAGTGCCAAGTGTCAAGGGGACACGGAGAGAGGGCTGTCCGCAGGCACTTCCTCCATCCATCAGGTCAAGACTGGGAGGTTTTCAGACCCCCACCTCCAGGAAGCCTGCTGCCCCTACTCTTGGTGACACCCACCAAGGGCCCAGCTCAGGACTCACAGGCAATGCGGATGTAGGCCTTCTGACTCTTGGTGGTGCCCGAGGAGCTCCATGCCACACACTGGCACCAGTATTCCTCCAGCCCAAACACCTTCTCTACCTGCTGCCTGGACACGTTGATGCGGACCTCCATGGCCGGCAGCCCTAGGGACACAGGGGCCACACTGAGGCTCTCTATCCCAGATGTGGGACACCTTCTACCATCTACGCAGAAGAGTGGGCTTTGGGGGGTAACCCTCAACCTGGAGGGAACACAGGAGGCCCAAGGGGGTGCTGATTTATATCTCCTGAAGGTCAGGAGTAGAGTTCTAGAACGTTCATTCATTTCACTTTGTCTCCCTGGAGTCACTGACAGAAATGCTCCTAAAGGGGTTTCTGGTGGAGCCTTGGGCAACAGGTTCTGGCCTCTAATGATCCCAGGCAGAAAAGTTGGGGAAGACAGATTGAGCTCAGGGGCCTTTGGGGGTCCGAGAGGGAGAGGAAGGGGCTGCCCTCCTCCCCAGAGGCCTAGGAGGTAGATTCTGACGGTGATACAGCTGTTAACAATGTAATTGCAGCCGTACAATCACAGGCCCTTGGGATTTAGTAAAGGTTCCCACATGTGTGTGTGGAGGGGGGCATGTTTCCTCCTCAACCTACTCCCTTCCATGGAATTGTTCCCACTCTACAGTAAGGAAGTGTGGTGCAGAGTGTGAATAAGCACCAGGGCTGTCTGAATCCAAAGTCCAGGATTCTGCCATCCCCTGGGGTGGGCTGGGGGTGCCCATTCCTTAGGGAGAAACGTTGGAAGAGGGTGAGGGGGCAGAGGGGGCAGCTGGCCAGTGACTAGGGGTCAGAGACCTGCCCTGCCAGCTTGACTGCGCCGGTGAACCCCTCTCCAGGCTGCACTCAGCTCGAGCCTTCTGCCACACCTGGACCCAGATGGCAGGGTGTGCTGGGAGGCCCCGTCCACACAGAAGGGGGGATGCCAGTCCTCCTCCCTTCCCTGGTCTTCAGCCAAAACCAGTGTCCCCAGAGTGAGAAAAGACTGTTTGTTTCCAATTTCTCCTCCTCCTGACCCCAATTTCCCTCGGGTCATTGGCTTATCAGAAAGAGGGAGAGAGGCCAGGCCGCCAATGTGTTTCCATTGTTAACAGAGAAATTCAATTAGGGCAGCATTGCAGGAGGAGTGCGCCCAGCTGAGCCGGGTGGTAGGGAGACTGTTTTCCCTCTTAATTTCTCTGACATGTCTTTCCCTGACCCCTTCCCAGACCCCTCCTTGTGGACTCTCTTCAGCTCTCTCACTAGGCCCCCAGATTTTTCTCTCACTTGTCCCTGTCCCTCCTGCCAAGAGGTGTGTGTGTGTGTGGGGTCACTTCTGACTGAGATCACTATTGTGGGGCTACTTCCTCTGTTCTGGGCACTTTCTCCTGCTCTGCTGCCCCACGGGTTCCTCACAGGGTCCAGAGGAGAGGGGCCTGGGCACCAGCTACCTGTTAAGCATACAGAGATTCAGGGCACCAGAGACAGAACTGTGGGTGGTCTCTTTCCCTATCTTCTTCCTTTCTGCCTCTGGAGTTAGCAATGGGAGTCCTCCAGAACATTCGGAATCAAGTACTTTACCTGGGTGAATGGTTCTATTGATGGCCTTCTCCGACCTGTGGTGAGGGTGGAGCCCTTAGTCCCCCCTCGGCAGCCTCACACACCACCCAGGCGACTCAGCTTGAGGACAGCTGCACTAAATTTAAGCGTTCCTGTTCTCCTTTTGTTCTCTCCCACTTCTGTCCCATCACCTCCTCTTCTCCTTTCTGTTGCCATGAATGAGGGCCAAGTTTATCTACAATGTCCTAGCCCCAGATGGCACCTCTGCAAAGGGTGCCCTGGAGCCCCACAAACTCTGAGAAGTGGGGGACCCAGCCCTGCCCTGCCAGGTCCTTGATGGGAGGGGCTGTGCCCTCCTCCTGGGCAGGTTGCTGGGCAGCCTGGTTCCTGGGAGCAGTTTCTGGGTATGGCTGTCTGCCTCTGCCTGGTGAAAGTGAACAGGTGCCAACCCTGGAGGGATGGGACTGGGGAGGGATGTGTGTGAATGCTGAGGGTGCACGTGGGGGTTTCACTGGAGGAATGCCGAGTTTTCTGGGAGGTGGAGGGTTGGCTGGGGGCTCTGAGGCCACGCTGGGGCATGGATTCTCACCTCCTCAATCTGCTTCTAGTAACCAGTTTATTTAATGTACAATAAACCGTACTCCCAGATCTGACTCCAATGCTTGATTTCACAAATTTCAGGCTTTTATAGGGGCAGCAGGGTTGGGGTCTAGCATTTTCCAGCTTTGGTCCCTTCCTCCAGCCTTCTTTTTTTTTTTTTTTGGTACTAGGGATTGAACCCAGGGGCACTCCACCACTGAGCCACATCCCCAGCCCCATTTTGCGTTTTATTTAGAGACAGGGTCTCACTGAGTTACTTAGGACCTTGCTAAGTTACTGAGGCTGGCTTTGAACTCGAGATCCTCCTGCCTCAGCCTCCCAAGTGCTGATTACAGGCGTGGGCCACCGTACCCAGCATCCTCCAGCCTTCTTGATGGGGAATGAAGACAAAAGATGAGTACTTGTCTCCGGAGGGTGTCCTCCAGCCACCCCCAACCCCATATGTGAATAGGAGGGGCTGCAGATCTAAGGCAGATCTCTGATCCCTGCCCTGTGACCAGAGACCAGTTCAGGGTCTCTGTTGTGTGCAATTGCAAGGTGTCCCTGCCATGGGGTGTTTGTGGATCAGTAGGGAAAGCTTTTCTCCTTGCCTCAAAGCACTCAGTGGCTTTGGGTTGAGAGATCAATGAGATCAATGAGCATTCAGATGAGCTGACCATGGGAGACCTGAGGTTGAATGTTTAGGGCAGGAGAGGGCTGAGGAGGTTATGAATGGGATGTCTCCATGAGCTCTCTCCTCTGCTTGGGCTTGAGTGGAGCAAGGCCCTGGGAGCCTGTTGGGAGTGCAGGTCGAAGGCTGACCATGTGATGCTGATGTGGGCCTATGACTGCCCCTTTAGGCAAGGGTCTGAGACCCAGCCAAACCATGAACCTGAGACTCTTGATGGCAGGGGTGTTTTTAACAAGGGGGGCTGACCTGGAGCCTTCCAGGTGGCTCTGGGAAAGGTCTTCAAAGAGGCAATAAAGCAGTTCTCTGGCTGCAGCTTCCTCCTCCCCTGTTCTTTCCCAGGGGGACCTGCTGTAGCAGGTCACAAAGTGGCACTGGGGCCTGGGGTGGGTGGGGAGAAAGGAATGCCTCATGTGAGACTCCAATTAGGCTTATGAGGCCTCAGAGCTTCTTTCCAGCAAGGGGCTTTCCTCATTTCCATTTTACTGAGTTAAAATGGATTAAGAAACTGAGTCTGGGAAGAAGCAGGAACTTGCCTGAGGTTCTGCAGCAGATCCCCTCACAGGGACCATGTGGGCTCTAAAGATGTCCTCACAGGCAGGGAGACCTCTGGTACCTCTGCTGGGGCTGGAGGAGGCTCTAGCACTGGGAGTTGCTGCTGGGGCCCAGAACTTTCTTGGGCTATATTGGTCACTGACACTCCAGCTCCCTCTGGAGAGTGGGAGGCAGAGTTGAATCACTTGCCCTGAGAATCCTGGGGCTGAATTCCTAGTACCTACCGGGAACCTGGCCCAGAGCAGGTACATAATGAACATCTGAGGTCTATGGGAAGGAAGCTGCCAGACAGGGCAAAGCACAAGGACCTGGCTGGGAATCACTAACCCAGAGAGGTGGCAGGGAGGGTAGAGGGATAGCCTTGTCCTCTGAGGCTCCTGTTGGTGGGCTGAGCTGACACTTGAGGGAAAGGAGACCAACCCCTGTGGACTCTGGTGGAGGAGGATGTGGTGTGACTTCTGTAGGCCAGAAAACCTGGTTGGAGCCTTGTGGGAGCTCTGGGCAGGTCACAGCCAAGGTCTTAAGCTCATCCGTAAAACACCAGGTTGCTGCAGACGACCAGATCATGCACTGCCTAAATTCAAGACTCTTCAACTCCATTCAAATTATTGCAAGAGCTTCCAAACAGTTCTCCTAGGCCACAGCCTTGCTGTCCTACAGTCCCCATCTGCCCTGCACCATCTTCCCAGTGTCTTCCCACAGGCCTCTCTGAGCCTCTGTCCCACAGGCTCACTTCCTAAGCCCAAACCCTAGTCACCCTAACGGCCTGCTGTTCTGTGCCTCTGCACCTCCTGTCCCCTTGGTCTGGGAAGTGCTCTTTCCAAGTGGTTGAGGCCTGAGTTTGAATGCTACCCCCTCTTCTGGGAATCTTTCCCGAGCTATTAGCACCTGTCTGGCTGCATAACCTGCCCCTGTCTCCCAGACACAGGTCCCCTGCCTTCCACATCAGTGAGTCCTGGGTGCTGCCTGCCTGTCCCCAGCTGCAACATAAGTCTGGCCTCACCTTGGCCACCTGTGTGTCCCACATGGGCTGTTCCCCCACAGTATGTGTGCTGTGTGTCTCAAGGGGGAAGACAACCAACTTGAGGCTCTTCATGTATGTGGTGTTCTGCAAAGGGCCGAGGAGATGGGAGGCTGTTGGAACCTCCTCTGTATCTGCCTCCTGGTCCTCCTCTTGGGCAGCGGCAGAACCCAAACAAGGGCTCTCTGCTCTCAGCCCCAAGGTCCACCTGCTGCCTGAGGCCAGGACTGGTGGTAGGGAAGGGTGGTGTCCCGTGGAAGGGACACTTCTTGAGTCTGACACCTATTGCCTTTGGGGGCCCCTCTGTACCTGTAGAAGAGTCCCACTGGTTCCCTCTGTTCTGTCTCTGGGTCTTGTCAGTCTCCACATAAATTCCTGAGTGTCAGCCATACCTCTGCAACTTGAAATCCCTTAGGACAGTTGCATCCCTTCAGTATCCTTACATGCCCTGCACCCTCACTTCCAAGCCTGTCCGTCTCCAGGCCTTTGCTGGTGCCGTGACCCTTGCCGGGGTGCTCTTCCCCTTTTTCTCTCCCTGGCCAATTATTACTCCTTCCTCAGTTTATTTCTGCTGAGCAGCCTCCCTATGTGCCCTGGGGAGCCTCAGTCCTGCTTTCCTCTCCCTACTATCTGCCTCTCTTTAGGGGTTATGTTCCTAGAAGGGGTGTGGTTGCTTAGGGAATGTGGGAATGAACATAGGAATGAATGGATGGAGGGATGGATGCCCGTGGAAGTGAATGTGAGGTCCAAGAGGTTTTTGGTCATCGGGGACCCACTTCCTTCAAGCCCCTTTCTTTGATGGCACCTTCTTGCCAGGCTGCCCCTGGCCCTACCTGGCCCAGTCCAGGTTCAGGCACAGTCCCTCATGCCACCTCTTGATCTGAGACCCTGGGGTATTATGTGCATGTGTGCGGGACTTCCCTCCTTCTCCCCTGCCAAGCTGGTGAGTGGCATCTCCCATCTTTGCATATACACAGGTCCCAGGTGTGGGAATCCTGCCTCGCCTGGTGACACAGGAGGTGGTGGGCATAGAGCCGGTTCCATCCTGGCTTTGCTGCTGACAGGACTGGCAGGCTCCTCTGGGCTGGCTAAGACTCCTGGCAACCCCAGTCTGACCTTACCACTGCTTCCATCGGTGCTGCGCTCAATCACGTGGTCCACCTGGCGCACCCACTCCCCGTTGCATTTGAAGAAGATCTGTGTGGCGGGCGTGGCCTTGCACACCAGCAATACTGGCTTATTCTTGACAATGTACACGTCCTCAGGCTCCACCAGGAAGTGGGGAAGCAGGTCTGGGTTGGAACCGGGCACTGGGTTGGCCACTGTGGCACTCTGCTGGGCACCTGCAGCAGGGGCAAATGGGGAAGGTCAGTGGCATCCTCCCTGGGGTTGCCAACACAGCAAAGGCCCCAACTCAGAGCAGGGCTGAGCGAGTATAGGCTTAGCTGCTTCTCAGCTGGGCAAACTCAGGTTACCGATGCCCTCTCTGAGCTTCAGCATTCAGAATGGGGGAGGCATCAGCATGCGTGCTGAAGACTGTGGTGAGATGAAATGAGGTTGGGGTACAAGTCCCAGTACTCAGGAGGCCCTCCACACATGGCAGCAGGAAGAATTACCCTGGTGGAAATTCAGGGATTAGACCCTGGAAGGTCTAGGGGAAGGCTGAGGGAGGGGGAGGGGATCCTGGCAGGGCAGGTGGGTAGTCTAGAGTCTGGGAAAGCAGGGTCTCTTCAACTGGTTGCTTCTGGGGTCCCTTCCTGTTTGTCCCTGCACATAGCAGGTGCTCAGAAAACATCCAGTGAATAGGGGAAGGGAGGGGTGGAGGACAGCCAGGAGGGATTTCGAGGGGCCATGGAGGGGTCCTGGGGGCAGTGGTATAAGACAGAGGGCCTGGGGTGGGGATGGCGGTGGGGAAGGGGTTGAGAGGCAGGGCTGCTGGGTGGGCATGGTAGGGTGGGAGCCAGGACAGTCTGTCTGGGAGTCCCAGGGACCTGGGTTACTTCCCAGCCCTTCAAGGAGACCTAAATATGGGTTTCCTTCTAATTTTAACCAAAACCCACAACCATCCCACAAGTCATTTGTTGCTAATTACACAGGTAATTGGCTCTGAGGCATTGGCGGAGGTAAAACCCCCAGAGCAGTCTGACATGTCTGTCGATCAGCAGGACCCCAGAAAGGGGACAGGGGAGGGGACGGGGGCACCCTCAGCTCTGCTCCCCACAGCTGCCCACCAAACACAACCCCAACTACTAGCCTGGCCTCCCCTGAGGGCTGTAGTGCTTCCCCCTCCCCCACATTCATAGTTAATAGGGCCCTCAGCATAAAGAGGGGGAAAAGCCACAGAAAAATGCGTTTCTAAGATCCATGGCATTGATGGCCTTGGGGAGTTAGGTGGTGATTTGGGGAATTTCCGGCTTTGCAATCTAGGAATGGGGATCACCTCAGTCTGTGGGGAGTCCAAAGGCATCTCACACAGTTGGTCTAAAATCTACCCAGGGCTTCAAAGGGGGAAGCCTAGCTCCTTGGACCCGGACCTGCCCCCAGGGAGCACCTGGGCTGAGGCCACTTCGCCCTCCTCCTGCTTGCACAGGACCCTCTCTTTCCAGGTGGGAATGTGCACCTCAGTCTCTAGTCTGTGGCCTTGCCGGGGTGCTCTGCAGACATCCTGCGACTGCTGCCGAGAGGCTGAGGGCCTGGTGGGACCCCCACCCCAGCCATCTTGAGTCTGTTTCCTCCACTGCAAAATGGGGAGAGAGCCGGAGCCTGCTTCTTAGCGTGAGGATAAAACGTAAAAGGCTGGTGAGGTGGGAGTGGGAGGTGTGAGTAGCTGCCAGCGCCTGGGGCCTTGCTCTGACAGAGGCAAGGGTTTCAGCCTCACTCAGTGATGCCCACAGCCAGCTAGCTCTTCAGCGGCGAGGCCGTAACGACACTGAGGCACAGAGGTAGCAGGTGTCTTGTCTTAGGAGGGCGGTGGCTCTGCCCTCGTGGGGGCAGGACCCAGTGGTGTGAGGGCAGAGTTTCGGCAGCGGGTGGGCCCTCCCCACTTCTGGGCACCCTGCTACTCCCCCTGTCCCCACCCCTCACCCTGCCTCCCTGGCCCTCTGTGCAGTCTCTGGTCTCTCCTGGGATTATTTCTCCCTCTGGTGACCTCCCTTCAGCAGCTGCCCACCCCTTGCATCTTCCTGCAGCTCCATACGAAGGCCAAGCACATGTGCAGTCCCTGAAAGTGAAGGTCGCCTTTCCCAGCCCCAGTGGGCCTGAGCCACCATCTGGGGGCCTGTTTGAGGCTCAGGAAGGTGGAGGATGCAGGCAAAAGGAAAAGATCACCTTACAGGTGGAGGATGTGAGGCTGAGGGGGCAGTCCCTTGCATTAGAGCCCCAGATCTGCCCCGGGACTCAGTGCGAAGTGGCGGCCACCTCACGACCAATTTACTGGTGCTGGGGATGGAACCTGAGGCCTTGCACATTCTCTACCACTGAGCTGCATGCCCAACTCCTCACCCAGGCAGCAGGCTTAAGGGGTGCAGGGCAGCATCCAGACCTTCCAAGGCCTGGAGAAGGGATGGAAGTGGGTGGGTCTGGGAAGTTGGGAGGTGGTTCTGGAGGATGGGCATGGGCCCAGTGGTCTCTGCAGACGTGTACCGGGACAAGTCAGAGCATCTCTGCCAGACTCCAGGGCTACAAGAAGACCTGGCCAAGCTGGACTCCAGAGCAAGGTCCTGCAGAGGCGTGAGGGGTGGGGGACAGGCACCACAGAGCCCAGGGCAGTTCTCCACCTGCTCCTCTCCACACCCCTCGACAGGGAGAGGCTTGACCAGATGCCCGGAGCCTGTCTGCTGGCTCGGGAGAGGCGAGAACAGAGCCCCTCTCCTGCTGGGGGTGTGGGTGGGCCGCGGGTGCGCTCCCACAGCCTCCTATCGATCAGCACCAAGCACTGCTCACGTCAGCCGCCCGCTGAACCCTGCACAATCCCTCATGTCTGCATTTAACTGCTAATGAAAAATAAATGTACTGTGACCAATAAGGGACATAGCTCACTTCTCCAGGGCCTCCGTCACGCCATGCTGGTGTAGCCTCCCCCCCATCTCTGGGGGGTATTTATTGGGTGGCCCCAGGGGGCATCCTCCAGCCTGCAGCTATGCCCTCTAGCAAGGACACAGTAAGGCAATGGGTAGGTGGTAAACTCAGACCCTACAGGATGTCCTTTAGGGACCATGAAACACTGCCTGGGTAGTCAGGCTAGCTTCCCCTCTTTCTGGCCCCCAGAGTTTACTAAATGACCTCTACCCTTGTGGTCAGCACTGCCTGACCTCCCCCACACCCCCAGGGTCAGTTAGGCCTATCATTTGAACTAAGGCACAGAATGAATTTTAGGTATCTCCCCTCCTGCATCACAGGCTACCTGAGTGAGCATTCTTTTTCTCTTACAGGAACCTTGTGCTTGCTTTTCAAGGACAACACTACACAGCACACATTGAGTGCCAAATGATCTGTGATCCTTGCAACACCACACGAGAGTGCTGTAGTTTGCCACAGTCCCCACTACTCCCTGTTGCTGCACACTGGACCTGTTTCTATTTCTACTGTCTGCCTGGCTTCCAGGGGTGCTTCAGGATGGAGTCAAGCACCTTTGTCTGACACCCCTGGGACTTCTGTTCTGGCCCCACCTCCTCCTCCAGTTTTCCTCTGCAGAAGCACCCCCTGATCCCCTAGACATTAGCTTCCCACCTCCCATACTTCTCTCTCTGAAACACACAGAAAACCATACATCCCATCACACCCTCTTTATACCTGGGGCCTATCCCCGCCAATGCTGTTGCTCTTACCACAGGAGAAGCAAGTGGGTGCTGAAGCTTCTGTCCCCACCATCAGACTGCCCAGCCTTGACCCTTACCAGATGGTTAAAGGTGGTTAAGTGTAGGTGCTGGGCACTGGGAGTGGGGTGCCATCTCTGTGGCTTCTGGAGCTACAGGAGAGTGGCAGGTACAGGGCCTACTGGCTTTACAGGCACAGCAATGCCCTGATTCCCACTCACCCTAGTTTCCCAGAGGCTCCTTCCACTACTGCAGTCAAGGCTTTCCCACTGGCCCAGGCCTTGACCTGGCTCCCCCCTTGGAATTGAGTTAGATGATTTTCATTTATTAGCAGATTCCTGATGGGCTCTTGGCCACCAGAAAATGCCAATGGGGTTATGCAGACAGCTCAGGCCCTGAAGTGAGAACCTCATTTGCCGTGAGCCCCAGGGCTGGCCAGCTGGCCCCTGACTCTCTCAGGAGAGCACCAACTGCTCAAGTCAGCTGGAGCCGGCCCCCCTGCCTGGGCTGTCTCCAGCAAGGGCAGGAGCAGCAACCCTGGCACTCCCTACTTGTTTCTTCCCAAGGACAGCGAGGATGGGAAGGCCATGCATTAGTGTGTAGGGAGGCCTGGGGCTAAAGGGGTGGCAGCTTCAAAAGGGAAGGAAAGCTGATGAGGCCCAGGGCCAGTGCCAAAGAAACGGTGAGAGATCCTTGGGTAAGGGACTTTGGCCAGAGCTGAGCCTGGGACAGATGCCACCTTCTCCCATGACCTGAAATATATAAATTCATTCAACAAATACTGAGTGCCTGCCGAGCATCAGGAAAGGTTCTGGGCCTGGGATACAGCTGTGAGCAAGACAGACACAGGGCTGGCTCTTAGAAATTCGGGGAAATGGAACACCCCCAAATCAGGCATTTCTGGTAAGGGAGGAGGGTGCTGTTTCAGAAAGGGAGAGAGGGCTCTGGAGGCGAGGGGACTTAGGAAGTGACATCAGAGTGATGCTCTGATCTTTGAGGCCAGGATAAAGAGTGGTTTAGGAAAAGGGACAGGGAAGACTCCAAGACAGGAAGCTGAGGAGCAGAGTAGAAGGAGTGAGGGGGAGGCTCCTAAGTCACAGAGGAAGGAGGGGCTGGACACCTCTCTCTGGTGGTGCTGGGGGGCAGGCTTTAGAGTCCAGCAAGGAGTGGGGGTTCCATTGCACATGTAGTGGAAAGCTGTGGGGACTATGTGCAGGGACCCAGCGAGACACCCCTGTGTGTGGAGCAGTGGGGGAGGGGGAGCAGTGGGCACATGGATGGGAGGCTCCTATGGGCAGCTAGTGGAGTGGACTGTGTAGACTCACCCTACCTGGTCCACCCAGGTGGACCTCCTTCCAGGGTGTATGCCACAATCATGACAAGGTCTTGTTTTCATGCAGTGTCTCTCCTTAGATTGTGAATTCCCTTGGTGCAGAGCCCATGTTGGGGAGTGTTCATTGAGTGACTGAATAACCCCTGATTCTTCTCCCTAGGAATTCAGAAGATCTGCCCAAGAGTGGCCCCTTCATTCTTGTTCTGTGGGGAGACCCAGAGATAGGGCTGAGCAGCCCACAGGCAAAGTCCTGAGCAGGGAGAAGGTCCACTGGCTAGGATGCCCCAGCCACCCCTGGACATGCTGCTCTTTGAGGCCAGGCTGTCCCCCATTTCCTCACCTGCAGCCTGGGAGGATAAGACCTGCCTGTAACTCAGAGGCTCAGGGTGGTGTGAACATGCTTTCAAATGTTTTATTTTTAAAAGTACCATGAAAATATGAGGTGTGATTAATCAAGCTATTAATGAACTTGTATTTGCTGAGTGAGGAGGCCTTCATCCTGGGGAGCAGGGTAGGAGGGGTGGGTGCAGGGTGTCACCTGGCTTCATGTGGTTGGGAGAAGCCAGCACTTCTTCCCTTGCCAGACCCAAACCCAAGTGTTCCTTTCATCCTCTCATCAACCCTGCCACCCCACACCAGGAACAGAGCAGGCAGGCAGCACAGCAAGCTGCTTTCTACTCCCTAAGAAATGTTCTGGAATGGGGTGGAGGAGGGGTCACAGGCACAGCAGCCTCTGTTGTTCTCCACCCTATAGGGTCCTGGCTGCCAACCAGCATCTTGTCCCTCTGCCCCTGGTGCTGTGCTCCCAGCCTGCCTTGGGGAGCCTCACAGTGGTCTCTCCTTGGAGGTTTGCACTTGGTAGGTCCTCTTGGGGCCTGGCTGTTCCCAGGCACACATACAGGTCCCCCTCCCCTTTCTTTTTTTTGGCGGTGCTAGGAATTGAACCCAGGGCCTTGTGCTTGTGAAGCAGGCACTCTACCAGCTGAGTTATATCCCCAGCCCCAGGTCCCCTTTTTGAGGAGATGAAATTCCAGGTTCTTGGGCTGCAGGATGAGTGAACCTCTTTCTGCTGGGCTTGGAGCTGAGGGTGACCCTGGAGATGGTGAGGCCACCACCAGGGAAAGGCCAGTCCTGCAGGCCTGGCTGGCCATGTTTAGGCCAAGAGCAGGAGGAGGCGATTAATGGCTCTGAAGCAGGAGATCAGAGAATGGAGACAACCAGGGGAAGAGAGCTGACTCCTCTTGGACCCTGTCTCAAAATAAAAATTTTTTAAAGGCTCAGTGGCTTAAGCCAGTTGGAGTTAGGATCCTTTCACCCTATTGATCCACTTGCCTGGCTTCTACCTGCCTGGGGGACTTCTACTCATCCTGCAGTCTGCCTGAACATCCCCTCCTCTGGGAAGCTTTCCCTGGCCACCAGGTTGAGCTGGCCATATTGCCACCATTTATGGGTGTGTCTCCTCAGACAAACCTCTGGTGCCTTGTGAGCAGGGACTGAGTGGTTATATCTCCCACCCATCCCCAGAGCCTGGTCAGAGTCTGACACAGCAAGTACCAGAGAGCATTTGTTGTATGAATGTTGATACTCATTGCCTGGATTGGGATGGGAGTCTAGAAATAAAGGGCTGGGGTGGGTAATGAACTCACATCTGGCCAGGAGACAGCTGTGCTCACTTTCCAATCTATGAAACCAAGAAATTCATTGGAAGGGAAGTGGGTCCTTTTTTTTTATGGTACCAGGAATTGAACCCAGGGGCGCTTAACCACTGAGCTACATCCCCAGCCCTTTTTATGTTTTATTTTGAGACAAGGTCTTGCTAAGTTGCTTAGGGCCTCACTAAATTGCTAACTGGCTTCCAACTCACAATTCTCCTGCCTCAGCCTCTAGAAAGTGGGTTCTTTTAAGTATTAGTGCTAGGCCCTGGGGAGGCAGATGAGGCAATGAAACCGGACACAGTGGAGTCAGGCAGAAGGGTGCCAAAGCCCAGTGTGGCTCAGCCCTGGCTTGCAGACACCCAGGGGAATAGGGATTTGCACTTTCCTGCCATCTGCACCCTGGTGGCCTGAGATGTTGCTTGAGTTGTTATTATTATTTATTTTGTTGTTTTTTTTGGCACTTGGGATTGAAGCCAGGGGTTTGCATATGCGAAGATAAGCACTCTACCACTAAGCTTTTTAAAAATTTTATTTTGAAACAGTCTTGCTAAGTTGTCCAGGCTGACTTTGAATTTAGGATTCTCCTGCCTCAGCTTCCTGCGTAGCTGGGGTGTGGGCATGCACCACATGGACAATTCCATGACAAGGGAGATTCACCAGGGAGCTCTCATATGCAAGGGCACATTCTGCACTTGCTGAGAGAGAGAGGGAGAGTGGAGGGAGATATGCTGGGGAGTCTGTGAAAGGTGGAGGTGGGAGATTCCACGACCAGAGTTGGAATCAGATGCCCTGGACCCCACCTGAGACAGATGGTGGGGGAGCACATAAAGAGCCATGAGGTTCCAGGCAGCAATTCAGAGCTAAGGCAGCCTTCACTTGCCCAAGGTGAAGGCAGGACCCCATGGGGCCAGCAAAGGGATACTTTCGAATCCCAAACTTAAAAGACATCTGTACGGCCACCAGCAGATTCCCTGGCCTCCTTAGACCTGCTCCAGACCCTGATGCAAACCACCTGTTTCTAGAGCCTCATCTTCTTTTGTGAAATAGGTAAACATGGCTGACCCTGCACATGGATGACGTGGGTCAGAGCTGTGAGATTCCTTCCCTTCTGGCCCCTTCATCCACCCCTCGATCAGTCTCCTTGCCTGTCACTCTCAATAGCACCCCCACTCCCCACCGACTCTGGACTCCCCAGAGTGCAGGGACAGGTCGGGGTCCAGCCTCTTTTGGCTCAGAGTGTGCTGGGTGAACAAGGGAGGGGACATGACAGTCTCTTCTACCTAGGAGCACTCAGGAGCTGAAAGTGACCAGGCGGGGGTGACAGTCTCTCAGAAGGGAGGCTGCTCCCCCGACCTGCACTCATACACATGTGTGTACAGCACTCTGGTTTCCATGGTAACATGTGCGTGAAAGTGTCACAGAAGCAGCAGCCACCTCCCCAAGATCGGAGGAAAGTCACCCCCTTCCCTGTGGGCTCCAGGGGCCTGGTCACAAGGACAGACAGGCATCAGGAGGACATGCAGAGTCTAAACTGCAAAGAACAAAGTGGGGCAGGGTGGGGGAATGGCACCCCCTCATCGGCACAGGGAACAGTCACACCAAGTGGGACCACGACTGGGCCATGCTGCCCGTCAGGGGCCACAGATGACCTGGCAGCTGCACTCAGGTTTCTTCTATTCACTTCTTGCTTTACAGATGAGGAGCAGGTCTTAGGACTTGTGGAAGGTCACGCAAACCACAAAAGCAGAGGGGCTTTTGCGGAAGAGCTGGGGCCAGGCACAGGGCAGGCAGACGCCTCTTAGGCAGTGCGTGGCCGGGCTCACTGCCTCCCCCTCTGCACCTGCATCCACTTCTCACTCTTTCTCAAGCCCTCCAAGCTCCTCCCACCACAGGGCCTTTGCACTTGCTGCTTCCTGTGCCTGTCACTCGCTGCCCCTGCTCTTCCCACAGCTGTTCCTCTCTGGTCCCTCAATTTCATCTCCCAGGTCACCTCCTTAGAGGTGTATGAAGGAGCCCCTGCTAGCCCCTGCCTTGCTTTCCAATTTGTTTTCCTGATTTACCTACCACTACCTGAGGTCCTCTTGCTTGAGCAGACAGACCGTGTCTGTCTGCTCACTGCTGCAGTCCCAGCACCTGAACAGGGCCTGACATGGGGCATGTCATCAAGAGTCATGTGCTAAATGAACCGATGTGCACATGGGGTCTTCCCTATGCCCAGCACCCACTTGACATTGATGCCTCTGCATCGTGAAGAGTCCCGGAGCCTGCTGGCAAGGGGACTTAAACACTCCGAGGGAGGGAGTGCTATGATGGGGACAGGCTCCTGGGGTCCCATCCGGGGCCCCCTTCCTGCCAGGGGCCTTGCCTCAGGCCAGAGAAATAGTTAATAAAGCTGAGGTCTAAATAAGCATTTGATTAACAAACGATAAAATAGCTATTGTGTCCCCGAATTAAGCTGTAATTGTGGCTGATAATTGGCTGGTTAGAATTTAATAAGCTGCAATTAAATAGAATGGAATCTGGGGTAATTATGTGGTCACAGAGCCCACGGAGAACTGGGAAGGCAGCAGGCTCGTTCCTGCTTTGAATCTCTGGCTGGTGTGGAGTACGTGTCTGCTGGTGCTGGTGCTGGTGGTAGGCGTGGCCTCCTCCACCTCGCACTGGGCAGAGGGGCGCGGTTGGCCCCGCCCCCTCACCAACACTCACACAGTCCTGTGCGCAGGCTCTAATCCTTGCCAGGGCCGGTGGCAGCCCGAGCTGAAAGAGACATAAAAGAATTCTTGGCATAGTTCCCTGAAGGGTGGGAGGCCACAGGAGGGTGGCCAAGAGGGCACTGGGAACACAAAGGAGGCCTGTAGGCAAGGAGGGGTCTTCCTGTCTTCCTAATGAGGAAACTGAAACTCAGAGAGGGGAAGCACCTGCTCAAGGTCACACAGCAATCGGTGGCAGAGCTTGGCCAGCTTCTGATTGCCCATGGATTATTGAGGGTAACTGCACTGGTATAGGCTAGAGGATGGTGATCCCCTCCCTGAGCCATCTCCCTAGGCACCCCTCCCCATTGCCACCCATGTCCTTTACCTTGTAAACATAAAGGCTAAGTAAGAATGGTGTGACATTTCACAAAAGCACCCTGAGGACAAGTCCCCTGCTCTCTAGCCAGGTAGAGTCAGGAGCTGCCCCATCTAGGGCAGTGCCCTCCTCCATGATCCCGTCACCATCTCCTGAAGTGGGCCTGAGTCCCAGGGGGTCAGAGAGCTCCCTGGTGGCTGCAGCCTGGCTCACTCCCACCCCTGGCCCCAGCACAGGTGTGGCCCCTGGCAGGGCTGCAGGGATGATGAACAGCATTGCCTATGGCCGTTTATGACCCCATCAGCATTTTTATAGTGTTGCTGGCAATTAATTTAATTAAAGACCCTGTCCTGGCTATGGTGACATTTCATATCTCACTGGTTTAATGTGAGCCTGGCTTGAGCTGGGGCCAGGGGTGGTCCTGAAATGGCAGCAGCTTGGGGCATGCAGGGCAGAGGCTGGAGCCTGGAGATATGAGGAGGTCACACAGTCCTGGGCTCATAGGACATGCACATACACAGCCACAGCGGTCACAGAGTCTAACTTCACATGGATTTTCTTACCTAACCCCAGCAGGAATTCTGGGGGCAAAAAACTTATTATTTTTGTGGTGCTGGGGAATCAAACCCAGGGCCTTCTGTGGGCCAGGCAAGTGCTCTACCACCGAGCCACATCCCCCAAACTGATATTTTTAATCTCCAATTTATAGGCAAGGAAACTGAGGCCTGAAGTAGTGAGTGATAGCTTCCTACTCAGGGCACATTTGTCCAGCAAATGTTGGCTGAATACAATGTGCCAGGGCCATGCAAGGTGCTGGCCAATGTGACAGTGCCCACAATGGGCTATGGCCCTGCCCAGTGGAGTGGTCTGGTAGCCACAGCCCCACTGGAAGTCCTGGATCAGCCTCTCCGAACCACACCTGCTGTGCCAGGGTCTCTAGTGCTCACGTGTGTGCCTCTCACTGCCCGCTGTGCTCCAGCCCAGCCTGAATCTAGTGGAGTGACCAATGCTCACACCACGAGTGTGACTCTGACTACAGAACACCAGCCAACCATTCTCAGCAGCCAAGCCCACCTCGAGTCCTCCTCACATGGGAACCACAGGAAAACACTACCCAGTGTCAGATCCAGTGCCTGCCCAGGAGCCTCTGCAGCCCTAGGCAGAGGCAGTGGCTGACACACATGGCAGCTCCTCATGTTAATTATCTCTGGACCTTCCCCTGTCCCTCCTCCATGCAGCCACCTGGTTGTGCTCTGCCTCTCCTGGGGTACTGCGTCATTGGCTCTCACCAGCTCCTGCTCATGGCTCTCCAGCTGGGCTCCTCAGCCCTTTCTTCACTTCTGAGCTTCAACCCGACACTTTCCCTGCCTCTGGATGCTTCCTGGGACCTGGTTCTGGGCATGTCCCAGGGCACCGCAGTGGTTTCACTCAAAGCTGCTCCCAGGACTTCCCTCTCTCAGGCAACAGGGGGACTGCCTCCCAGGGAGTCTCTGAGCCAGTGGGACTTGGCTCCCTGACCATCACACTGCAGCCCTTCACATGCCCAGCTCTCTTCTGCCTCATGCCACTTGACTCACTCAATCCCTCACCCCTACCCACTGCAACATGCCTCCCCTGGATCACTTGGCTTTGGTGCCATTATGCTACTATTTCTAGAAAGAAAATCCAACTCACACTTCAAATCCCTGCCATGGTTCCCAGGACCACAGAGCAGAACATGCGGCCCCCTGCATGCTCCCGTGCCAATGCAACAGCCTCACCCCTGGTCACCCACCCATGCCTTGCAGGCTGCTCAGCCACACCCATTAACTAAATTTGAGGTCCTCATCCCAACTTCCCCTGCAGGACACCTTGCCCACTTCCAATGCTCCTGGTCCTGTTAATTCATAATTCAAGATGTCACTTCCTCCTGGATACCCCTCCCCAGCTCCGCTTCATGAATGCCTGGTTCTCTCCTCTGCCTCCATGGCTGACAGCAGTAACTGAGTCACATAGGGCTGGGCGTGTGGGTGGCCACCTTCTCCATCAGACTGTGCACCCTCAAGTGTGTGCAGCAGGGACACTCTTCTCAGCTGCGTCCTGAGCTGGCAAGTCAGTCCCCACTCAGCTTCTATATAGCTGTGTAATCTTGGGCCAGTCACTTCCCTCTCTGGGTTTCAGAGGGTTGGACTGGATCAGAGTGGCAAACTTGGGTGCCTTTAGGGGCTGGGTGGGGGCCAGGAGAAGCAGAGAGTGACAATGTCCATCCAAGGGGTGAGCCAATCACTGCCACTCAGCCAGGCTGGCCAAGATGTGCCGGAATTTTTTCTTTCGAGAGAAGTTTGAAATTCATTTTTATGTGAAACCTCACATATTAAAACGTTGACAACTAATTTAAACATCTGAAACACCATATGAGCCAAACAAGTTGGCAGGGCAAAACCAGGCTGGAAGCAGCCAAGGTCTCTTTTGACCTTACCTATCGGGGTCACAGCAGGGCAAGGGGGACCCTCCTCCTGCTTAGACACTGCCAGTGACTTCAGCTCTGTCACTGCTCGCCCTCTCAGTCTCCTCTCTCCCCTGCCCTGGCCAGCACCCATCATACCCAGA
Source organism: Glaucomys volans (assembly GCA_020662805.1). Taxonomy (NCBI): domain Eukaryota; kingdom Metazoa; phylum Chordata; class Mammalia; order Rodentia; family Sciuridae; genus Glaucomys; species Glaucomys volans. Next base: position 263,142 of record JAJEJO010051190.1, read on the forward strand.
CTCCGAACCATAACCTCCTGAAGGAGGCCCCCTGGGGCTGGGCAGAGACTGCGGGGGGTCATCTGTCCATCCCCACTGGTGGGGGTTTAACTGCTGGCACCAGGTGCCCACCTTCGGCTGAGGCCTGGAGACAGTGAGTTGCTCCCTGTTGGGGAAGGTGCTGGAACTCATGGGCAGTGGGTAAGGGACAGGCCTGAGGTGGCCTTGCTGCCTTTGGTCTGGGCCTCAGACAGTGACCCCAGGTAAGCCCACAGAAGGCTGCTGGAGACAGAGGCACAGGGTGGTCGAGGTTGGGGGACCCCACAGAGGAGACCATCTGCGAGGAACCCCCTTCAATCCAATCTGGGAAGGAGTAACCCAGACCTGACTGCAACCTTCCAGCTGGGAAAAGGGTGTCTGGCCGCGCCCATCACACCCTTGACAAGACAGTAATGAGTGCTCACCCCATTTTAATTACCCGCTGTCCAAATAATTACCAGCTTGTTTATTTCACTTAATGGCAGCCGTACTTTTTCTCTCCTGATATTGATTTCGTGTTTTCCTGGTTTGTTCATTATCTTTCCTGCCCCTTTAATGGGCTCTGAGGTCTTGTGGGTGGAGAAGAGGGGGCTGGAGGAAACAGGGAAAGGGGTTTGAGGAAACATGGAGGAAGGAGAGAGAGGTGGCCTGACCTTGCTGTGCAGTCTGAGGAGAGCTGCTGCCCTCTTTGGGCCTTGGGTCCCAGGAACCAGATTCCTGCACACCTCTTACTTTGATGTGATCAGGGTGGAATGTTTTAAAATGAAAGGAATAAGCAAGGGAGAGAGAAGCTGATGTACCCTCTCCCAAAGTCCCTTAAAGGAACAGCAAGACTAGGTCAAAGGTGAGAGTGGGAGGGACCTGGGGGTTTGCTAATGTCAAAATGAGGCTGCATTGTGAAGATCCCTGATCAGTTGAGGGGTGACAGGGAAGGTGGGCAATCCTGTCCCCCAGGATCCTAAAGAGGTCCAGCCCCTCCCTGGGCCTGACCTCCATCCTTGGCCTCCGCCTCACCTGCCTGCTGTTACCATAGAAACGTTAGCATGTGTGATGTCATCTGAGATGCAGGAGAGCAGCCCATTTCTCTGGCTTTGGTGGGGGAGGGTAAAAAGGAATGGGGGGAGAGGAGAGGGAAGGGCCAGGGCCTCTTTGGGTGAAGATTTAGAGTCTTTTGAAGAGGTCATTAGCACTTTAATAAATCACTAATAATTGCATGAATATTTAAATCTTAATAAAAAAATACAGTGGCCCAGCAAGTCTCCCTGTGTGGGTATTTATGGCTATTGGGCTGGAATATATAAAAGTTGGTATTGGTCTGATTGAACTGCTGTTATCACCACAGCTAAATGGGTAATTGGGAGTGAGAGACGCTATCAGTGGATATAAATTACATACAGTAAACCGAGGGCATTAACTGAGGGTTTATTATCAATTATCTCCATGCTTGTTCCCCTTAAAACGAACTTTAAGTATATTAATGAGAAAATTTACAGGTCTTAATGAATTGAGGGAAGCAAGAGGATGCGGAGCCCCACCTCCCCAGCTTGGCATCCTTGGGACCCTTGGCAGTCTGTTCCCAGGAGGGGGCCCCCACCCACAGGAGGCAGCCCCGGAGGGAGGGCTCACAGGTCAGTGTGCTTGGACCAATGCACGGCTGCACAGGGCCAATCCCTGCTCCCACCTGGCCCATCTAGGACAGCAGAACAGTCCCTGAGGCTGGCCCTGACCCTCTTTCCCAGCCCTCACCCCAGAGAGAGGTGGCAGATAGAAAGGGGGCAGCTGGATTTGAGCAGCCCTCATCCAACATGGGTCCCACAAGAGCCTACTGAATGTGGAAAAGCCACTGGACATGGTCAAGGCAGACTTCCATCTGCCCCAAAGCAGATTGTGGGCACTGCCATTAGAGTGGCACAAATGAAGTGTGAGGAGGATGGAGGGCAGAGAGGTCTGCTCAGCTCTCATTCCTCTGGGCTCGGTGGGTACTCCCTGTGGAAGCCCCGGGAGGACAGAGCATTTGGGTAGTGTCTGTTCCAGAGCACGTCCACCCCCTGCTGAGATGCACTCCAGCCGATTGGAGCAGCCCACAGGCCGGCTGGCTTCAAGGTCGGCATGACCTCCTTCTGGACCAATTCACGCCTGGCAGCCTCCTCTCCCTCTGGGGCCTCCACACCAGGACTGCGTCTGCCCTCCCTGGTGTCCTCAGCTTCTCCTATAACAGGGCATGTGCCAAGCCCTGAGTGGCAGCTTAGATTTACCATGCAGGGAAAAAACCAGGCTTGACCCCTGTCTGGAGCCCACCCACTCATGGGAGACAGGAACTCTGATCCTCAGTCCAAGGTCACGACCAACAGAGTGCAATCAGGGAAATGCTGGGGGCACGAGAGCACATAACGGGGGCCCCATCTGCATTATCCAGGAGGCTTCCTGGAAGAGGTGTCAACTGAACGACTGAACGCTGTACAGTGCCTCGATGTGATGGCCCAAGGGTGCTGGGGATCTCCACTGTCCTCCACCAACGACAAAGACCCATTCGTCGGATGCTTGGTTTGGATTTCTTTTCTTGCCCCTCCCTACTCCAGTTCGCCCCTTTTCCTCATTCTTTACTCTATCTACCAACACAGCTGGGCCTCCACCTCGCCACGGAAACTCCTTTCCCTGTTTGCTAAGGGAGCCCTCTACCTCTGACTCCAGACTCCTCCTGGCCCCAGCTGTCAGGGCTTTGCAAGGCTCCTACTGGCTCCTGTCCCGTTCAGCTCCCTCCTTGGTTTTGGAAGGCCAGACTCCAACAAGGACCTCAGGGCCAAAGGCTTCCACATCCTCACTCCAACCAAGCCTGCCACCTGCAGGACATTTCCTTTCAGCCTGGGCATCCTGGGCATCCCCCAAATGATCAGCTTCCCATGCAAATAGCACTGCCCTGGCCCCAACTGGAAACCTGCCAAATGTGGTTCTTCCTTTTTTCTCCTGTCCCTTTAAATGCCACTGTCACTGTCCTGGCATTTTAAGCTTGGTCTTGCCTCAGGGCCTTGCTGTTCCCTCTGCCCAGGATGCCATTCCCACAGCTGGTGCAGCTCACTCATTGCCCATATCTCAGCTCAGGTGCCTCCTCAGAAAGGCCTTCCCTGCATGTCCCATCTAAGAGAGTGTGCCCTTGTCATGGTCCTGCGCTCATCCCCTCAAATAGGTCTCCTGTTGGACTTGTTTCTTATTTTAAATTTTTTATTTTAGTTGTCAATGGACCTTTGTTATTTATTTACATGTGGTGCTGAGAATCGAACCCAGCGCCTCACACATGCCAGGCAAGTGCTCTACCACTGAGTGGCAGCCCCAGCCCCAGACTTGTTTCTTTGTTGTCCATCTTCCTGCACCTGGAAGGGAAGCTGTGGGAGTGGAGGGCCGTCTGTCGTGTCCATCTGGAACAAGGCCTGGCACATGGTGGGTCCTCAGCACACCCTGAATGGAGGAACGGATGGGTCCCTAGAGTACCTGTTCTGTGCCAGGTCCTGAGCCTTGGGCTGCAGAGGGCCTCTGGGGCCCTTGCTGTCCAGCAGAACTGGCAGGCACAGAGTATAGTGTGTGTGCCCTGTGTGGGCTTTGGGGACTAGGCAGGAGCCAGGGGGCATTCTAGAGGGAAGCGGGAAGGGCATTCTAGGCTGGAGGAACAGTGTGAGCAAGATATCTGCAGCAGGACACATCTGGTGGCAGCATGGGTTGGATTAGCAGGGCTTTGATTGGGGCCAGGACCCTGGGGGGTGGCAAAGCTGGGAAAGGAGGGGCTGCAGCATGGCTGTGGGGTCAGAGAACTTAGAGATGGCTCTGCTGGGGGAAGGAGGCTGCTGCAGTAGTGGCTATCACCATGGTAGAAGAGGGCAGCTGCATGACCTGGAACAGGCCCTGGAGAGTAGGAAGGAATGTGAAAAGCATCCTGGTGGCAGGGTATGGAGGGTGACTGTCCTGGTCGAGAGAGAGGCAGGGCAGGGCGAACAGGATGACTGTCATTTCCTGCCTGGTTGAATGAGTAGATGGCGGTGCAGCCGGGCATAAATAACTGGAAGTGTCTTGGCTGACTGCTCGCTCTGGGGGGTGGGGAGCAGGATCCATTTGGTGCCCTCTGGGTAGCTGGGGCTCCTCTAGCAAGCAGAGGGAACCACCCACCCAGCCTGCAACAGACTCCGGAGTGTACGGCTGCTGTCATGGGGGAGTCCATGTTGGCACTGAAGTCTCACTACTGGGACCTCCTGCAGTCAAGATAGGTCTTGGGGTTGGTAACTGAGCCACGGTACTGCCTGGGCCTCTGTTCCAGCTGGAATAAGAGCAGGCCAGGCTGGCTGTCAAAGGCTGCAGACCACTGGTCCACAGACCCCCCAGATGTGTATTGTAGGTAAACTAACATCTGAAGACTAGGAAGTTTCATGTAAGCACTGGGTTTCCACCTACTACTGAGGACTGGAAGCTGGGGTCTCACCAGGCCCATGCTCCCCTGTGCCACAATTGACTGGGTGCCTCAGGTGGGGCATATTTGTCTGAGTCCCACCAGCCCCTCCCATGACTCATGTACCAGGGGAGCCCATAATGAGTTTGGGTTCTTCTAGATTTGTCTGGACACCACCCCCATCTCTTTGGGTGGAAATAAACCTCCCTTGGCCTCTCCTTCCCCTGTCTCAGTCTGGGCACAAGGACAGCCAGGAGAACAGACCCAGACATGGGTCTGTCATGGGCATGGACACACCCACAGACCTGTGTCCCTCCTGGGACTCCAGAGGAGGGGATCCACCATGGCCCCACCCTAACAGGAGAACCCTGGTGTTCCTTGGGATCTCAGGGCCAAGTGCTCTCTCTGCCTCCATCCTGAGGATCTGTCAAGACCTGGGACCTCTGATCTGTCCCCTGGGACTCTTTGATCAGCTTGAACCTGAGTTTAGTTACAGCTTTCATTTTAAAAGCGCGTTTACTCCCAGCACAGCCTTCTCTGCTCAGCTTTCTCGCCCGCCCTCCACCTTGCTTCCCCGCCTCCAGGTCCCTCTCCCTCCCCCCACCCCTGCCTCCTGTCTCTGTAAATAATCCTCTCCTCTGTGCCTATAATTAGCCCCAAGTAGAATAATTCATAACAAACTTTATTTCTTGTGGCATCGTTCTTGCTAACGTGTCGCTGAGCGCCTCGCAGGATCAGCAGGAGGGAAACCAGACTCAGGGAAGCAGCTGAGAGCCCTCCCCGTGTGCCTCCTGTCAGCAACATCAGGAGCCAGGGTTGCACCAAGATGGCCCGCCACACACCCCTGGGGACGAGCCTCCAAGTGGGAGGAGGGAGGTATCTTCCTTGGCCAAGCCAGTCAGGGGGACACCAGGACAGGGTCAGGTGGGATGGAGATGTGAAGCACCAGACCAGAGAATCTCCCAGGAGTAAGGGCAGTGCTATCAGCAACAGTGGGCACAGCTTACAATCACACAGCACTTACCAGGCCTGCGGTTCTATTTTTTAAAAACCAGTTTTTTTAAAAGTGTGAAATAAATTTAGCTCTTCAAATCTATAGTCTGATGAATTTTGGCAAATGTATTCACCACCATCATCAATATACAAAATATTTCAGCCCCCCAAAGACAGTTCCCTTGAACCCGTTTGCTTTCAATCCCTTCTCCCCACCCTCAGCAACCACAGATTTGCTTTCCATTGCTTCAGAATGTTATAGAATGTTATAGAAATGCAAATAAATAGTATGTGGTCTTTTGTGCCTGGCTTCTTTCACTTAGCATGATGATTTTGAGGATCATCTATGTTGTTGCTTGAATAAATAGTTGATTTTTTTTTTAATCTTTGAGCAGTGTGCCATTGTGTGAATGTATCACAGTGTTTATCCATTTGCCAGGTTGTTTCCAGATCTGGGTGATTTTAAGTAATTAAGCTGCTGGGAACTTTCACACACAAGTCTTTGGTGGACAAATATCTTCACTTCTCTTGGGAGTGGGATTTAGGGCATGTGGTAAGCATGTGTTTAATTTGATAAGAAATTCCATCTTTGCTGTATGTTTTACACATATTTATATATGCTATCTTAATTCCTTCAATGAGTGTACCAGTTAGGTATTAGCATTATCTCCATTTTGCAGCTGACAGACTGAGGCTCAGAGAGGCTAAGTAACTTGCTCCAGGTCACACCGCTAGACATGGCCAAGCCGTGCTGAAACCCGTGCCATGCTGCTATCACAGCTCCTCAGGGATGAGGCTCTTGGGTGGTCGGCAGACCTCTGATCTGGAAGCCAAAGGCCCAAGTTCAAGTCCCAGACGCTGGCACCTCCCTTTCTGCAAATGGCATCCACAATCACCTACATCGCTGAGCAGCTCTGCAGCTGGAATGAAATAAATCAGAGCAGACATTTGGTGCCCCTACAACTTTAGTTCACCATCATTACCATGAGGTCCTGACCTGCAGACCTTACGAGTGTAGCTGAAGAGATGAGAACTGTTTCTGACACCTCATTGCCTGTTGCTACTTTCAAAGCATGAACAAGTCACCCTGCCTCCATGCAACCCCGAGGTCGTCGTCTCTGGTGAAGGAGGTGGATGGAGTTTCCCAGTCAGTGAAAAAACCAAAACTCAGACACCCAAGATGAGGGAATCAGACAGAAGTATCAGGCAGGCTACCCACCTTCAGGGCTGTAGGGTAGTAGCCCTCTCCAGCCTTGCTGCTTAAGGACACCAGGGGGCACCCATGAGCAGGGCAAGATGGAGGCGGGCCTGAAAGCCCACTAGCCTCACCTGACTGCACCTGATCTGTCTTTCAGGGTGATCTACATCGAGTCATGTGTGCAAATCTCCCCTTTGTTTGGTCTTGTTTGTCCCGCTGCAGAATGAGACTTCTCTGGGCAGGCATGGTGGCACATGCCTGTAATCGTAGTTACTCAGGAGGCTGAGGAAGGAGGATCAGAAATTTGAGGCCAGCCTCAATTCAACTCTGTCTTTGCTGTAAGTTTTACATGTATTTTTGTATGCCATCTTAATTCCTTCAATGAGTTTACCAGTTAGGTATTAGCATTATCCCCATTTTGTAGCTAACAAACTGATTGAGCAGGGTCTCAAAATAAGTTTAAAAAAAAGTGCAGGGCTGGGGTTGTGGCTCAGTGGTGGAGCACTTGCCTAGCATATATGAAGTCCTTGGTTCAATCCCCAGTAATGAGGAAAAAAGAAGGCTTCTCTGAAATTGGCCTGTCCTTAATGAACCCCCTTGGCTGGTGATTTAGAAGCTGGTCATCAGGGAGGCCAGGTAGAGGAGAAGCCTCCCTTTGCCCTGCTCATGGGTCTCTGATGGGCGGGGGAAGCATGGAGATTCCTCACATGTTCCTTCTGCCACCCTGAGCTCTGCTCCTTGACAGGGTATGGATCCCCCTCAAGGGGAGAGAGATGAGGAGGTGTGGTCACCCCCTTGTGAGCTCAACTTGTTATTAAACCAGAAGACGGAAGGGAAAAGTGCTGATGTCGTGTGAGCTCATTCAGGGGAGCTGTAAGACTCAATGGTGGGAATGAATAATGACTTTGGCACCCTGCCAGCACCACCCCCTCTGGGCCCAGCCCCCATCCCCACACCCCCCACAGCTTCCCCTCAACCTCTGAGCTCCTTCCCTCCTCCCTCCACACTCAGCTCCAGCATCCTCTCCCTCAGACCCAGCAGGTTCTTTGCAAGTCCCTCCTCCCCACTCCAGGCCAACACTGGGGGAGGAGGCAGCAGTGAAGCTGCAGGGAGAAGGAGCCAGGGTGCTGCCTGTGCCTACTTTACCTCCTGGTCCCTCTCTCCAGGAACCCCAGTGGGCCTCCTCCCAGGGCCTCCACTCTCCGGCTAGGTTACTTCCTCTAGGCACATCTTCTGCCTTGCTGTCACGCTTAGGCTGGCTAGGTCGGGCAGCTGCAGGGGCAAGGACTCTACCCACAAAATGGAGAGTCCAAGCCTTCACTGGTGGTGAAGGAGACAGCTTAGGTCATGTGACCTGGACACCCAGGACAGCTGTGGGACTGCCTGGCCAGCAGCCTTCCTGAGGCTCACTGATGCTGTTATCTCACCCCACTGAGTCAATGTGACAGTGGCCATCCATCACGCGGGTTCCAGCACATACCCTGGGAAGAGTGTCTCCTCTCCTTGCTGCCTGTATATCAGGGACCTTGTTGCCACAGAGCTCTGGGATTCCTGGCTTTCTGTTCATCTCCTCTGGTGCCCTAGTGGCTGAGTGACCTGGCCACCCTTGCCCTGCTCATCCTGTTCTGCTCAGTCATGGAGTCTGTGCATAGTGCTCTGGAGGAGCAGGTCTTCAAGGCTCGGGGAGAGAACAAAAGGGACATGTTACCCAAGTGCTGTGAGGGATCAGAGGAAGTGATGTGACCCCGGGAGGAGAGTGACCCGAGTGGTATTGGGAAGTAGTAGCATTTGACAAGGGCCTTGCAGGTGGCAGGGGTGTCAGTAGGTGGCATGACCACAGATAGGATGTCCAGCAGAGAGCACTAGTGCAAAGTCACAGAAGTGGAAAAGGAGACAGCGTGACCATTACTGGACACCCATGGCTGCCTCCCCAGCCTCTCTTCCCTTTTCCCACAGTTGCCCCATTTCCTTTGGGGGACCCCCTGCTGTTACATAATCAGCCATGTGGTTTGTTTGATTGAAAATGACCCTGGCCAGCTCCAGGGAGGGACCCTCATTGGCTTCAGCCCACTTTGTCTCCTGCCCTGACTCCAGTGAGGGCCTAGGTGTGGGCCCGTGTGTCAGCTGCTGAAGTCCCACTAGAGCTTTCTAACAGAAGCCTTCTCTCCCCTGACTGGTGTGGGGCCAGTGTGTGTAGTATAGGGTGTTGTCATCTTATCACAAGACAGAGGAGGTCTGGAGAAGCATGGCTGCCCTGAGGATGTGGCCAACACCAGAGAAGGCAGAACAGAGAGTGGGAGAGCAGTTCTAGAGCAAGACTGTTTGAGCCAGTGGATCCAGCCACACCCCAAATCAGCCATACCCTTGGGCTTTTCAGTTACAAGAGTCAATAACATCTACTTACTGTTTAAGTCTATTTGAGTTGAGTTTTCTGTCATATTGCAACCAAAAGATTCTTAACTGAGAATCTGGTTTGGCTGGAGTATAGAAAACACGAGAAGAGAGGTAAAAAGATAAGACTAACTGGCAAACTAGATCAGAAAGAAATGTAAATGACAGATGAGGGAACTGCTACTTATTTCTATAGGCACTGGGGAACCAGAGAGGGCTTTTTAGCAGCAGAGTGGCCTTCTGGCATCCTAAAATACTATTGGAATTGGGCCCCACCAATCCCTACTTCCCACATCTCCAGCTACCTCCCACCAGAGTTAAGCAGCAGAATCAGGTTTGTAAGAAAGCATAATCTGTTCATCCTCCATGGATCTGTAGGGCAATTGTATTATTCCATTTTAGTTACTATAACAAAATACCCAAGGTACGCTAACCTTATAAAGAAAATAGATTTATTTAGCCATCGTTTTGAAAGCTGAAAGTTCAATATCAGCAGCTCCACTGAATCAGCCTCTGACAAGGACCTCATGACACAAGGTGTTACCATGGCAGGAGTGCATGAGGAGGGAAAGATCACATCACCAGACAGAGAAGCAGGTGCTGGGCAGGGCTAGGCTTGATCATTATATAACCACCCTTCCAGGAGAGATCCCATAAGAGCTACCTTAATCTCTTCCAAGAGTAGGGTCCCCAGTGAACCAAGGAATTCCCACTAGATCCTACCTCTTAAAGGTTCCACCATCTCCCATATTGCCACAAGCCCTCAACAAATGAACCCTTGTGGACACACTCAAACCATAACCAGAATAGAGTAGCCACTTTGTCTGGAACAGGCTCCAGGAATATCAGTGGAAGTCTATGGGGTAGGAGTCCACACCTTAAAAAATGGAAACTCCATAGACTAAATATTTGTTTCCTTTAGCAATATACTCTTGCTTGCAAAACAGTGTCTGGTATATAGTAGGTGCTCAACAAATCTTTGCAAAGGAATAAATGAATTCTCAGGCGGCCCTGGGGGAGAGGGTAGTGGGAACCTCCACAGGGGAGCACAAAAAGTAGGTCGTGTGCCAGGAGGGGCACATCCCCAACTGGTTGCAAGGCTGCAGGGAGCTGTCCATGGTTCTGAAAGCAGTCGGTCCAGGACCGCTGTCCGCGGTGCTACATACCTCTCACAGCTAGTTACATAGTCCATCCGTGGTGACTGGGAAAGGACTCTAAGAATCTTGGGAATCACGGCGAAGAAGCACACTACATAACCTTGCCTTCCCTGCTAATCCCAGTCTCCCAAGACATTCTGCATGAGATAGATAACTTGGCACAGATCCAAGCAAGCCTGTTTCCTGATAGTGACCCAGTCCCCAGGGTGGATATCAGTCCATCCTAGCACCCAAGCTCTCCAGGGTTGTGGGTCCCTGAAGGACTTGAACGTCAACCCCAATTCAGCCAGCCTCTGCTGGAGACCCAGGAAAAAGCAGCCAGGGAGAGACAGACTCTGGGCAGGCAGCCGGAGAGACAGGCTGCATGCCAATGGCATTCACTGGAGGCCTGGCAGGAGATTCCAGCCCTCGCCGGCTCATGGGCACTGCCAGGCAAGGTGCCTGTAATAGAAGACAGCACATGGAGTGAGGGACAGTTGCTATGTGATGGCAGGTGAGGGGGCAGGGGCAAGCTGGAGACAGAGGTGGCACTCTGAGTGAGGGGATCTGGGAGTGGGCTGGGGAAACTCCACGGAATGGAGCTCAGTGAGGCCATGGAAGGAGCAGCAGGGGCGAGGGGCTGAGGAGGCGTAGAGCCGAGGTGGGTTGCAGAGAGGGGAGACATGAGATACCCCTAAATATAGATGCACACATGCACAGAGACAGGGTTGTCGGGGTGTTCCATCAGGCCCAGGCATTGGGCCCTGGTGGGACTTCTCTCTGACATCATCCCCGCAGGGCAGAGGCCTCCTCACATTCTCATTTTGCTCAAGAACCATTCTGGATCTGCCATCCATGAACTTATCTAAACCTTTCTGGAAGCAATTTATATTTCCAGACTGTATCACCTCTAGGGGAAATGATTTTCAAAGTTTATTCCCTGCTGAGTGCAGCAGGATTTCCTGTTATTGGTTTTAAATTCGCCTCTCCTGAGCTTTGCTGGGGGCCCGGAATAGGGGGGTGAGGCTCCTTCTGTCAGACTGGGATTTAGCAAAGGAGTCTGAGTTGCCCCTTCTCGGTGCCCTTTCTGATTTTATAGATTTCTACCACATTCCCTTTCAGCCTCTTGCGGTTGAAGACTGTCCCAGGTGGGCCAGTCCAGTTTTATACGACAGTTCCTCTTTCATCACGACTCTCTCGATGACAGCAGCAGCCATTCACGGTTATACAGAACTTTATAGTTATCTACATATTATCATCTGTGAGATCTCAGTTGCTCTCACACCTCTGTGAATCAAGCCCCTGGGAATCACTGCCACCATTTCACAGATGTGCAAACTAAGGGGAACGAATTACCCATGTGACACAGATCTATGATGGAACCCAGGTTCCCCCAGACTAGGGCTGGCGCACCCCTAAGAAGACATGACTACACACACGACAGACTGACAGAGGCAAGTACCCTCCAGTAGTGTGCTGGGCAAATGAAACATCCACAACATCTTTCAAATCCCCTTCCCAATCCTGCCCAGCTTCCTTGGGAAGAAGCTCCAGGTCCCTCCCCATGACACCTGCCACATCATTTTCCCCAAACTCAAACCGGCTGGCCATTCTCCACCCAGCCCACTGCCTTTCAAGATAAGATCTCCCTAAAGCTTACCCCTCGCTAGCTTGGCATTTTACTACCGCCCAGGAGAGTTTAGATTTAGCTGCAAACTTCGTGATTTCACTGTACACATCCTCTTCCAGATCTCCTATTCAAATGTTAAAAGGAAAAGGATTAGTTCCAATTCTCGCCTGAACTCCCATCTTCCACTTCTCTATCCAGAAGGCTGTTTAGTCATTCACACCTTTTGTTTCTTTTCTTTGTCAGCTCCTTATCGATGAGAAAACAGTTGCCTCAAATTCCAGATGAATCCATTTTTAAGACACACTTACACGGGGGAGCCACACTCCAGAACACTCAGGATACACACACAGTTGCAGGACGCACACACACGCACATGTGCTCCCTCAAAGGCTTCCATGTACACTGAGGCTGGCACCTCTGTACCCATGCTGAGGTGTACAAGTATTCACAACCATGCCCACCCTTCCTCCATGCCTAGCCACACACCTGCGAGTTGGGAGGGATTTGAAGCTGTCCTTTGAAGGGCCCAGTGATTTCAATATGTTTGACAGGAGGGAAGGGGACGAAGCCAGGCAGGGAAAAGCCAGCACAGGAGAGAAATGCATCAGAGGCTGTGGAGCATCTGGAACTATTGGGAAGGGATCAGGGAATCTCCTGAAATTTGGACTGCAGTGACTAGAGAAGCCTGGATGGGGACCTCTCTCAGCCATAGGCAGGCCCCCCCCCCCCCCCCGCTAGCTACCTTGTACTTTCCGCCCCAGAGCATTTGTGGGAGGCTGGTGGCACTGGCAGGAGACCTCTGTTCAAAGTTAGAAGAGAGACAGGCCTGGCAGGTGGCCCTGAGCCCTCAGGGGCTGGCCTCCAGGGGCAGGCATCCCTGCTTTGTGAGCATGAGGCAAGGTCACCTTCACCCATGGACACATGCGTCCTCCATCACACCAGTGCCAATGTCCACCTCTAGGTGTGCAAGCCGGCCTCTGGCCAGAGGCCCTGTTCCTCATCTATGCTGTATGAGAACACCTGTCAATCAACCAGCCAGACAGAGACCACCTCTCTCATGGGCCAGGCTGCCTGCGGAGTGCAGAAGTTGCCCACAGGGCCTGGGATCTCTAAGTACTTCTGTGAGAAGCAGCTACAATCCCAAATCCCAAAGAGGTGGTGACACCCAGCCCAAGAGTCATACAAGCACCAACAAGAGCCCATGCACTTCCATCTACCTCTCACATTTGATCAGTCTTGTGGTTGCCACACTGGCTCGTGTCTTCCCTTGCCACCTGGCCCAGGGTGGGCACAGCCTGCCGGTCACTCTAGCCTAGCCAGAGGGGACAAGAACATGGAGGCTGGTCCCTGCAGAAGCCCCCACAGTGAACACGTGGTTCCTCAGAGAACTGGGAGGGATGGCGGAGGAATGTCGGGCAGATTGAATTGTAATCAGGGATGTCATCTCTAAGCACCTGGGGACAGCTTCTCCCTGGGAGACTGGGGGTGGGGTGGGCTCACACTCTTACAGGAACACAAGAAAAGAGAGAGGGAAGGGGAAGGGAGGAGGGAAGCAAGCACCATTAGGGGGCGAGAGGAAAGGGGAGAGGAGAGTATTTACACCACTGGTGAAATAGGTCTTCTGCCAGAGGGATCCTGCTCCCTCCACATCTGATCTCGGGAGTTCTGGAATCGAATCTCTCTTGCTTTCTTTTCCTTTCTGTCCTGGTATTTTTTTCCTCTCAGGGTCCTCAGAGAAGATTCCATAGAAAGATCTTTAAATGAATGGCCCCTCCCAGGCCCTGGGAAATGTGTTAGAGTTCTGAAGAGGTAGCAGTAATGCAACAAGTAATCCAGGCACAGGCTGGGATTCTAATGCCAACCATGCATCTCAGCAGGGCTGGGGAGCCACGAGCCACTTCGCACATGCAGACAGGACAGGGACAGAGAGGAGGAGAGGGGAGGGGGCACCGTCTCAGCGCCTTTGTTCTCCCCTGCACACCCGACAGTGTGCAATTATTTCTTCATTTGCTCATTGGCGGGCTGCCTGTCCCTTGAACTTGAATATCAGCTCCACGAGGGCATGCTTGCAGCTCCACTGGACTTCCCAGCAGCCCCTGCATCCGGATTGGAGCCCGGCACAGACACAGTACTCGACATAAACATTTGCTGGAGATATGTGTTGGTGCATCAAAGAACAAGTAGGTAAGTGAAGGAATTAATGAGACGCCATCCAGGGCAAACCCATAGGCTGCAGCCGAGTCTGTCTGGGAGAGAAAGCCTGGTACCTGAGGATTCTGGAAGCCCCACCTAGTCCCAGGCAACAGCCCATATATTCCCTTGACTGGGCTCCTCCACTCCAGCTTAGCCTCCCTCCACAGCTTCCCACTATTCCCAGGGCCTTGGCCATTACCTGTGTCCCAGATGAGAGACTGGCCATTGTGTGTGCCAGGCCTGTGCCAGGCATGTGGTAGGGAAGGGAGGTGAGTCTTGGGAGAAGCCAGCCTGACCCTGACCCTTGAGTCCTCTGTCCCAGGAGTGACCAAGGGCTGCCTCCACCTTTTCTATGGCTCTGGATTCTGTTTCTGCCTCCACCTCTCCCCTTCCACAGCCTCATCATCAATTCTTACTAGGAACCCTCTGGTATCAAGCTGTCCTCTCTTCTACTGGATGTGGTGGTCCTCCTATAGATCAGATCTGATCACACTGCTTTTCAGGCTTAGAGTCTACTTCAGCAGCTCCCCACCCTCTCTGGCACAGAAGACTCCGTGAAGCAGGAAGGGACTTGTGTAACATGGACCCTTGTGTAACGTGCTACAATGGGCCTTGGGACTGTGGCAGGTTCAGCGGGGCTGGGATGGTTGAGGGAAGGGCAGATGAGGATCTTGGCCAGGAAGTAGTGGTCAGCAGTCAGGCTCTGCAAGGTGGGAGTGGGCAGGGAGAAAGAGATAGGCATGGGGAGGACCCTCTCTGGGCAAAGCAGGAGTCCAAGATGGTACCCAGGGCACCAGCCAGGTGTGGCTGGATGGCAGGGGTATCATGGTAGGGTAGGAAAGTGGCGCATGGGCCTGTATAGGGACAACCAGTTCCAGGCCAACACCAGCACCTCTTTTGTGGAGTGCAAAAAGGGGTAGATCCAAGGGTCATCCCTCAAAGGGCCACTCCCGTGTGTGGTGGCCCTGAGCATTCCTGAGAGGAGAAGGCAAGTGTCCCTGCTACGTCAGATACCAGTGTGAAAGACAGAAAGGATGTCCAGGCCTCTGGCATTGGAGACCTGGCCCCAGGGACAGGAAGGGGAGGCCCAAAGGGCTCCGTACCAGCTGACTGTAGCTGCCAGCTGCAGCCCCATAAATCGCGCCTGGCCCAGGCTGGCAGTCCATTAACATGAAAGATTTTATCACACTTTACAACCTCCCTGTCTTGTACGGCGACAGCAGGTAATTAAAACAATAATTGTTTTCTGATGTTGCTTCTGCTGAACGATAAAAGCTTCCAGTTATTTTCCTTTCACTGGGGTAGGTTGGGGAGGGGTCTGGTCTGGGGGTGGGGTGAGGCTGCAGGAGTTTGGAGACACTCAAGGATGGGCAAGGGCTTTCTGTGGGGCCTGCAGAGAGGTCTGCAGGAAGGAGCTGATTCTCTCTTGGCAAAGGTCTGCCCACATCCTGGTACATGCATACATGGACCAGAACCCAAGCAGGTATGTGCCACACATGTGGCCCTGAAGGCTCATCTGGCATGTCCAGCCCTTAGCTGCTCTATGAGTTGCTCTGGAAGGGGCCACCTGACCTGAGAGCATCCCCAGAAGGGAGAGAGGAGAGGCATTGCAGGAACTGAGACCCAGAGGAGCCAGCCTAGGGAACCCTGCATGGTGGCTCTCATGTGGCCCAGAGAGGAAGGTGACAGAGGCTGGTGGAGAAGGGAAGGGGACTGGAGGCTCCTGAGTGCCCCAGTGGTAATGCACTTACACCTCCCAGGTGCTGGCAGCCCAGCAAACCAGAAGTTGTTTGCCTGGGAAGGGCTGGGGTCCCTCAAGTCCCAGAGGGAGCCTGACTCAAGGACAGGATACCCAGTGTGTCAAGGGCTCTTCTGAGTCCACTAGGCAATTATCCACCCTCCCTCTTATCAGTTGATCTACTGTTGGATCAATAGATGAATGGATCCATCCAGTCATCTGTCCATCCACTCATGCATGAGTGGGCAGCATGAGCAGGCCATGGTCCCTGCCCTCAAGAAACTTATGTGCTAACAGGGGAAGCAGAAAATAAGTCAAGAGGGTAAGTCAACTCCAAGGTTGATAAATGCATGAAGGAGCTAAAGCAGAGAGTGATGGGTCCCTAACTGAGGCTGGGGGTCCAGGGAGACCTCTCGAAGGAGGTGAAATTTGAGTGAGGCCTGAATGACAGAGAGAAGCCCCATGTCCTTAAGGGACCCCAGGCTCCACAGTGTCTGCTCCCTTGCCCTGCTTTTTGCCACCTCCAGCCCCAGGCCCAGGGCACAGGTGGACGTGGAACAGTGACTGCTTGCATTGGTACCCACAAATGACATCATACCTGGGGGCTCCCTCGTCCCTGCTCCCTCTGCCCCCCAGGACTGCAGCAAATCACCCTGATGCTTTAAAACAAATACTTCTTAATCACTAAAAATTGAAATGATTTCATGTGAAAATGTTAATGTATTCGGAATCACAACCGTGCACTGTGTCTGACAAATTAGCACCCAGCCGGCTGCATTGTTTGTAGCTACATTTATCCTGGTGACGAGACACACACACAAAACGGAGCAGAGGGGCGGAGAGGGCAGCTCCTGGTTGGGGGTGTGTGTGGAGGAGGGTGGAGGAGGAGGGAGTGAGGGGCTCAGAGGGAAGCAGGGGTCTAAGAGGGTGGAGAGAGGCCCAGATTTTCCCTGACAGCCATGCCTGACCCGACTGCTGGCTGCAGGGCCACGTGCTCCCAGATGCCTTGACCTGCCCTTTGATGCCCACCTAGACCATGAGACCTAGGGCTGGGTGGCCTCACAGACAGCCACTCACAGATCCAGGTACCAGCAAAGGACAGGCACCAAGAGATGAAAAAAAACAATTATTTCTGTAAAAATGTAATATTTCAAAAATAAGCACCAGGCCAGGTGTAGGGGTGTACCTCTGTAATCCCAGCTCCTCAAGAGGCTGACGCAGGAGGATCACAAGTTCCAGCTCAGCCTGGGCAACTTGACAAGACTCTGTCTCAAAATAAAAAATTAAAAGAGGGCCGGGGATCCTTTCTGGTTCATAAATGTGATGACTGCGTGTTCATGCTGTTATGTGAGATTTGTCTCCCTCTAAACCTTGTTACCATGCTGGCACGTTACCCATCTGACGTGACAAAAAGTAAAGAAAAAAAAAAAAAAGGTTGGGGATGCGCTGGGCGTGGTGGCACACGCCTGTAATCCCAGTGGCTCGGAAGGCTGAGGCAGGAGGATCATGAGTTCAAAGCCAGTCTCAGCAAGGGCAAGGCCCTAAGCAACTCAGTGAGACCCTGTCTCTAAATATAATACAAAATAGGGCTGGGGATGTGGCTCAGTGGCTGAGTGCCCCTGAGTTCAATCCCTGGTTAAAAAAAAAAAAAAAGCTGGGGATGTAGCTTAATGGTAGAGTGCTTACCTAGAATGTGTGAAGCCCTGGGTTCAATCTCCGATATAAAAAAGGAAAAAACATCAGGCTGTGGAGAACCCTCATGTGTGGCTGGTGGGGATGTGAAATGATACAGTTGCTGAGGTTGGCAGTTCCTCAACATGTTCAATGTAGAATTATCACATGACCCAGCAATTCCACTCTAGGTTTATACCCAAGAGAACAAAAACAGGAATTTAAACAAATATTTGTATGCAAATATTGAAAGCCACATTATTCACAATAGCCAAAAAATGGAAACAACTCAATTGTCCATGAGTGGATAAATGGGTAAACAAAATGTGGTACCTCCATACAGTGGAATATTATTTGGCCATGAAAAACAATCAAATGCTGATTCATTCTGCAACCTGGATGAACCTTCAACACATTATATTTAGTGAAAGAAGCCAGACACAGAAGGTCACAAATGGTATGATTCCATTTACATGGAATATCCATAACAAGTAAGAGATGGAAAGCAGGGCAGTGTTTGCCAGAGGCTGGGAAGAGGGAGGAATGGGGAATGACTGCCTAATGAGGGTCTCCTCTGGGGCTGATGAAAATGTTTTGGAACTAGGGAGTGGTGATGGCTGCACCCTGTGGAGGTGCTAAATGCCACCCATTGTGCATTTTACAATGGTTGATTTTGTTATATGAATATTACCTAAATTAAAATATATATTATATAAAAAATATATGTGCATCAAAGTCCAGCTTCATTCCGGGTCATCTTACATCAGACACTGGAGATGGTGGGGGCCAGTAGGCACCAGACCCTAATGGGTAGTGCTCAGGTCTCCAGGAGCTGAAGTGGCCTGCCTGGTCTTCTCCCTGCACCCTCCCTGTCCTCCACCATGCCCCTGCCTGGGGCCTCAGGATCAGCTCCTTAACTGCCCAGGCCTAGATTTCCCATTTCACAGATGAGGCACAAGGGTGTGTCTGGCCCTGGGCTCATGCTGTGGACACAGAGCAGGCCCAGAGGCAGGCTTCCTGACATTCTCCAGCCTGTTAGGGGATCAGATGTGCCCTCCGAGGAATTTTCAGTTGCTCTGCCCCTCCACTGTGCCTTTTTGAAGAATCAATGAACACCGACAGATGCAAGTCATTAGGTTTTCCTTCACCTGACTCCACAGTTCCCTGTGCTAAGGCCAGAATGGACCCTTTGCTGTACCCACAACTGGCTCCTTCTTGTCATTCTAGTCCCAGAGCAAACGTCACCTCCTCATAGAGGCCCTCCCTGACCATCCTGTCTCATTTGATACCCATGGGTCCTCACATCAGCAGACCTGGGCTCACATGGCCCTGCCTGCCTGCCTTCCGACCACTGAGCAACATCCCTCAGATCCTAAACTACCTGCTTGTTTAAGGCCATCTCTTTCCACAAGAACGTGGGTTCTGCTAGGAAAGGGGCAGTGTCCAACTTGCTCCAAGCTACCACAGTGCTTAACATGGTGACTGGTGCATAGTAGGTGCTCACTAAGTGCTTGTTTAACCATCCTCCCCTGGCCGTGGCCCCCAGTCTGTCCTCTCTGCATCTCTCAAAAGCTCACCTAGGTCCTGGGCCTTTTGCCCATTTTGCCTTCCAAGGAGCTGGGGTTGACCTGGCTCTGCAGTGGCAGCCAGCCACATGACATCAAGCAAGTCACTTCTCCTCTGAGTCTACCTACAGAGAGCGTGTGTGCAAGCTCTTTGTAAACTCTCAGTAATTACAATTCCTTCCCTTGCTCCCTTTTCTCAAGTTTCTCCCCTGAAGCCTTCAATGGATCCCATTCTGTTCTGGCTCTAATACTCTTTCACTCTCTCCAGGTTCCAATGGCCTTGGTGTCCATGCACATCTCTCCCAGCTCACTACTGTTGGCTTTGTGCCCACATTTACTTCTGAGCACAGGCCTTCAGGCCTCAGTCACAGGGCCCTTTCTCTGCAGTCATCCTTGTGGTTGTCTCTTCCTCCTCATCCAAACTTTAAATTCTTCCCCAGCTTCCCCTGCTTGCTCCTTGGCCTCCTTCTAGCTTCCTCAGAATGGCCCCTGGAATCCTCTTCTTCCATCTCTGCAGCAGCCATTCCCCAACCTCCCCCTTATGGAATCAATCTCATGATGCCCATGACCTGCTCCTTATGCTGGGTCCCAGTCTTGGGTTTCTAATGGTCTTTTAGCTATTTCCACCTACTATCTCCCAGTGTCTCTAACAGAACAGGAGAAACCTAAGGTCCCAACACTGGCTCTCAGAGCTGGGCAGGAAGGCAGGTGGCGGAAGGTAGCTGTGTGTGGCCTCCTGCCTAACACTCACCGAGCCCTGCACACAGGGCCCAGGATGCAGGCGGTGTGCAGCAGGAGGTGGGGTGAGCAGAGCAGGCTGTGCAGGGCAGTAGGGGGTGCGTGGGAGGTAGAGCATGGGACCAGGGGCTGCAAGGACATGGGGCAGTGAGGGTGCACGAGACAGGGGCTGCACAGCAGTGGGAATGCACAGGGCAAAGGCACATACAGGACAGATGGGCATGGAGGGTGGGGGTGGGGCGGATGCAAAGCCTACAGTTTTGTGTGAATGGGAGGAGTGCACAGGGCTGGGGAGGGTGGCAGAGTAAAGGTCCATGGAACAGGGGGCTGCAAGGGCAATGGGGTGCAGAGTGGTGGAGGGGTGTGCCTGCCAAGGTGGTGGCCAGGTTCCAGCCCACACAGTCCTGGATCAGGGGGCCAGTCCAGATCTTTTGATGTTTCAAGAAAAGCCTGAAATCTGGATTTTTATGTGAATTCTCTAATTTTAGGACATCTTTTGCTGGGACTGGGGTGCTGCTCACCACCTCTGGGTGGACACTTTGCCCACACCATCATATCTTCCTCCTGAGACGCTGGCCCAGTTCTCCTACAGGAGCAGGGCATTGAAAACTTACCTCTACCAGGTGTAAGCTTACAGGACATTCTTAGATGGTGGGCCAGGAAGGAGGAGCTGCTGGGGCAGCTCATGGGATTAAGAAAAGCTGCAAGGCCCAGTCTCTGGGAACGCAGGACATCCGGACAGTCTCCTGCTTATTCCTGATCTCCCTATGAATTGGCCTCACTCACCTCCTCGGCTGGATTCTTCCACATAAGGAGAACCAGTTTTGGCCCATGATCCCACTATGAATCTTTATCCTGCGGACCTGAGAGGCAGAGGGGACAATTCCTCCACCTCCAGGCAGGAAAAGCCAGGGGATGGATCCTAACTGGCTCAGTGCGGCCACACAAGACCAATTTCTGGGTCCAGGACCTCGTCTCTGATTTGCTCAGCCTGGGCAGGTACTTTATCCCAGGGTGTGTGGGTCCCCCTAATAGACAGTCCCATATCATAGTGGGAAGTCACCAAAGAGTGGAGGTGCTATGCCCTGGAAAATTGTTAAGTAGTCACACAACGGGGAGCAAAGAGACTACAAACCCCCACCAGATGGGGCCATCCCTCCAGAAAGGCTAATTCTCAAAGAGTAAGAAACTTCTCAAGGCAGCAAGAAGAGAGGGACTAGAAGTGAAGTCCAAGTCCAGGTCAGAGCCCCCTCCTTTCCCTTTTACTACAGGGTCTTGCTAAGGCAGCCTGCCACCCATCATGGTCTCCCTGATGGGTCCTGACAAATAGTTCCACTGCCAAGGCTGCCCCTGCCACTGATTGTTAGGAAGGTCTTTCTCAGTCCTGTCTCTTCCCAGCTGGTCCTGAGCCTAGGCTCAAGTGCTGCACAGAATAGAGCAAATCTACTTCTCCCTGGACTGCTTTCAACGTCCTAAATTAAGCAGCTAGCTCCTGCTCCCCTAAGCCCTTTCAGGACTTCTCTCCTAGGACTTGGCTTTAAGTCTGGACTTTGCTGCCACTGTAACCCCCGCCCCAACAACCCTCTATTCCACATCCTTTGCTTAGCTTGGCCAGACCAGATTTCTGTTGCTTACCACCCAAGTGCCCTGTCCACCTGCTAGACATAGCCTGGTGGGGTAGACTTCCCAGGATTGAGCCCCTTTGCTCTGTCGGTTTCTCCCCCAACCCAGTTCCCATCTATTTTCTGTTTCTGACATCACTTCCCCAGGCTCAGAGCTCTGAATCATGTTTGCCTCCTCCCCCTCCCTCGCCCCCCACATGCACCATCCAGATGCAGCATCCTCTCTGGCAATGTCTCCCACATCCATCTCTTTTACTCCATCCCTGCTGCCTGCTTGCTGGGAAGGGAGGCCTCATCATTTCTTGCCTGGATGACCGCAACAGCCTCCCGGCTGGTCTCCTTGCCTCCAGCCTCTCCCTGCTTCCATCCATCCTCCATGTGCTGCCAGATTAATCTTCCTTAAACACCACTCACTGCCTGTCACTCCCCAGTTCAAAGATGTAGCCAGCCCTGTCGTTTGCTGGCCCCCCACAGGCACCGTCTGCTCTAGCAGGCCTCCCAATACACATGCTGTCACCAGGGATTGCCCATCCTCTTTCGCCTCCTCCTACTCTATCTAGCCAGATCCCGCTACAAGTCAAGGTCCTAGCCTGAGTCCCACCCTGGGGAAAGGGGTGGCCAGGCACCAGCCCTGAAGCCACAGGCTTGAACTTGTCTGGCCCATATGAATTTTCAAAGGTGGCTGTGGCCTGGCCACCACCTCTGCTCAGCATGTCCTGGGGGCCCACTCCGACTTCCAGACTGTCATACCAGGAGTCATACCTGGCCAAGTCACTCTGGGTGATTTGTCCTTCACCATGTCATGCTTTCTTTTCAAGCCCCCTCACAAATGCTTATTCCAGAATGAAGATGCTCAGAATGAGCACCTTCCCAAGACACTAGGCCTGCAGGGTCCTGCCCTTGATGCTCTACCGGTTTTGTCAACCAAGGATCCTGCTCCCTGCACACATAGTACGAGAATGAGTCCTGGACAGAAGGCCAAAAGTGAGTGTGCCCACCACTGTCCACACAGCACACTGTACAGTTCACACCGTGAGCTCACAGTGGCCAGTGTGAGCTCACCTTCTACACAGAATGACTCATTTAATCCTCAAAACCCTTCGAGGTAGGAACATTTCATTACCGCATTTTCCAAGAGAGAAAAGTGAGGCAGAGAGGGCTTCAATAATCTACCTCAGGTCACCCAGGTAAGGGTTCCAAACCACACCATCAGCTCCAGAGTGCTGGTTCTCAAGCACAGCTCTCAGTGCATGTCTGACTTCCCACCCTTCCGCCCACCAGTGAGTCTGTGCTAGAAGGGAGGCCACCCTTCAAGTCTGGGGAGTCAATGGGCCCTACAGGGATGGTCTCCTCAAGTCTGTGGTCAGTTCAAAGGGCTGGGGGTGACCTTGGTCAAATACAAGGTCATACCTAAGCCAGATCATCCAGGCTCAGGATGGCCAATTGTTAAAATTTCTAGAATTTCTACCAGCTGGTTGACATTGCATTGTTAACTTGAAACATGCTGCAGTGGAAGTGTTTACACCATGAAAATGGGCAATCATTTCCCTCCCCGAGAGCCAGCTGTTAAGTACCAACCAAGACACCACAGCTGGGGATGGAAGGCCAACCACAATCAGAAGGGTATCCTGGCCTTTGGTGAATTGGAGAATTCAACCACAGACAGCCCCCTCCTGCAGTGGAGCTAGGATTCTGAAAGGGAAGGGATTTTGAGAAGACCAGGTTGGGGTCAAAAATGGACCTCTGGCTCGGGATTCCAAAAGATCAGGAGGAAGCAGATCTCCAGGAAAGTGTGAGGCCCAGAGTCTGAACAGACATGCCCACCATGAGAAAATGGCTGAAAACCAAGGACAAGGACACAGAATGAGGGGCCTGGACTAAAGCACCACACAGGAGCAGGGGCAGGGGTGGCTGTGTACAGGCCCAGATGCAGCTGGTGGTGGGAGGGGCACTCTGAGCGGAGCAGGAGAGACAGGCCTGCTGATTGAGGGACACAGAGAAGCCCAACTCCCTATCCTGTTATTTTCTGCCTGAGGGCCCTAAACCAGAGAGTCAAGATCAAAGCTAATCACAAAGCATAAAGACCAAGGAGAGGTCAGGAGAGGCCAAATGTTGTGAATGACTTTAAGGCTCCTGGTACTGATAAATCCCAAGGACCTCTGAGAAAGTGGGAGTGGGGCAGCAGATGAGTAAGTTTTGGGTAAGCCTTGGTCTAGGTATCAATAAAGGAAGACCATTTGGTTCAGTCAGTGTGTCACTTAGGGTTCTTTGAGGCCAAGCAACAGAAAGTGATTCTCATGAATTTAAGCCAAAAAAGGGGATAAAGAATGGGGGATGTTAATAAGAGATTGGGGTGTTGCGAGAAGGAACAAGAGGATCACAAAATAGGCTTCAGACTGGCATAATGGTGCACACCCAGCTACTCAGGAGGCTGAGGCAAGAGGATTGCAAGTTTGAGTCTGGGCAACTTAGTGAGATCCTATCTCAAAATAAAAAGGGCTGGCAACGTGGCTCAGTGGTATAGTCCTTGCCTACCATGTACAACACAGCAAATGTCACTGGAGCAGCCAGTGACCCTGATGCAAACTCCAGGCACCGTACTAGTAGAGCCCCTCAATCAGGTGCTGGTGACCAAAGGAAGGAAAGACACTGAAAGACATGCTGGGGATCCCCACAGACCACACACACACACCAGAAAAGCTTCTCTTTATTATAGGGTTACTGTCCTGGTGGATTAAGGCCAGACTGGAAACCAAGCACGTCTGGATTTCAGCCAGGCACCTGATAAAATATCTTAGGATCAGCAAATGGAGATATATGAACCAGATGACAGCATAGTTATGGGAATGGAAAACCTGTTGAATGGCCAGCATTGTTTTCTAACCCTGCTGATTAAATAGTTAAAGTTGATCTAGACTCCAGCTTTATCTTTGAGTAGGCTGTATCCTTGGTGTTAGTCAGCTTGGTTATTAAACAATTGGACAAAATGGATTAATGACTTACTGGTTAGACTGGAGGATGGTTATGCCCATCCCTTCCTAGTGGATAAGAAACTTCAAGAAATGGCAAGCCATCTGCAGAACCATAACCCCTTGCTGAGGTGATTAGTTCACACAGAGCACAACCCGAGAGTATGACCAGTGAGGGAAGACTGGGGCATCTGTTGGATGTTTGAGGAAAGAGATGCTCTCTCCTGACCTGGGCCTATGAGGATGTCGTCGCCCTGGGAGCTCCTAGCAGCCACTTTGGGACTATTAGGGGAGATTTTGTTGGAGAGTGATGCTAACACATGAGCACTCTTCTCTGGGTCCAACCATGTCTGAAACCAGAGCTACCCCTGATTTTTAGGTACATGAACCATTACATTCTTTTTTTTTTTTTCTTAAGCCAATGAGGGTTGTGTTTTCCAATATTTGCAACAGACATACTTAATATCCTATGCTACAAGTGTGACAAGCTCCTGGGACTAAGGAGGGCGCAATTATTGTGCTGACATCCAGAGGAAAAGGTAAGGAGGACAGAGAGGATTGGAAGGGAGCTTGGAACTGAGGAACAGCTGGGAGGACTGGAGTGACTGACCTGGAGAGGGGGAGATGAGGCCAGGCAGGAGGCTTGTCTTAAATAACTGAAAGGTGGAAGCCATCCTGTGTGGCCCCAGAAGGAAGAGTCAAGAACCATCTGGGTGAGCTAACTAGATTCCACCTCATTGTAAGACAGTGGTTTTGAACAATGCCCTTTGGCTTTTCAAACTCAAGGCTACAGGTGAGGCCAACCAAGTCTCTGGGTGGGGCATGTTTACAATCACAGCTCTGTGGCCTAGACCTCCTTCCCCAGGTTTAGGAAGCAAGTTCACCACACACCAGGTGGGGTCTGCAGGCAGGCGTAGATGGGAAGAGAGCTGGGAAGGTGAGGGATTTAGCCCAAGACCACACAGAGAATGAAGGTCTCCTGGCTTTCTCCCATAAAGTTCATGGGGCATCAGACAAAAGCCCTGGTGGTAAACAGGCACATGGGACAGGGTTTTGCCTCCCACAGGGTAGGGGTGGGGGATCTGGCAGAGCAGTAATGAGGTCTCAGCTCTGCCACTTCCTATTGTGTACCTCTGAAACCTCAGTGTCCTCATCTAATTAACCGGGCTAACCTCACCTACCTCGTGGGTTCTCCTGAAATGAGATGAAGTAGGCAGAGGCCAGCATTGGCCACAATTACGATTACTGCCACCACCAAGTTAATAATAGTCATCCAAAGCTTCTCCTCTTCCCACTCCAGGGTCCTCTCCACTTAGCTGAACGCGTAGGGTGTCAAAGATCTAGATTGGAACCCCAAACTGCCTAGGATGGCCGAGTCCTGGGACAAGTGGAGTGCCCTACCTCATCTGTAAAATGGGAATGAGGACACCGGTGCATCTGAAATCCCTGGTCTACAGGAGGTGCTCAGGCAATGGAGGCATCTCCTAGGCTTCTGCGGCAAGATCAGCCCCGGGTCTGAGGAAGTCCCGCGCATCGCGGGTGGCGGGGGAAGGTAGTTGGGTGCTGCAGTTGGGCGCGAGGACTGAAGAGGGGCGGAGGCCGCCGAGTAGCGGTGCCCAGAGGCTGGACGCTGGCTCCCCGGGCGGCAGCCAAGCGCTCAGCCAGGAACTTGTTAACAGGCCCCGAACAAAGAGCCGATAATCCGGCGGGCGGCCGCGGGCGGGCAGGCGGGCGGAGGAATCCCGCCCCTGCCTGGGCTCCACCGCCCGAGTTTACCGCGCATTAATTACCCTGCGCCGGGGCGGGGACCCGGCCGATCTGGCGGCGGCGCAGCGCCTCCCTCCGAGCCCCGACGCCCCTCTCCGAGCCCCGGCCGGCGGGCGCCGCGGCTAATTGCGAATCCCCTCGGCTCGGGCTCCCATTGGCTCAGGCACCTACCGCCCCACGCCCGCTCACACGCCTCGCAGCTCCGCAGATGGAGGGGACCCCGCCCACCACGCTACCTTGAGAACGAGGAGGGGGCCCGGAGGCTGCGGATCGGGTCGTGCAGGGGGCGATAAGGAGGCACTCAACCCGCCCGTGTCTGGCACAATTGATATTGTACGTGATTGGAAAGAAATGCCGGCGGAAGAAAAACCTGCAGCCCCCGGGCTCCACTGGGTCCCCGCCCCAATTAGGAGGAGGTGGAGTCTAATTCGGGATGGACCCCCTGCAGGATCCTGGCCCGACTTGCAGGGGTGGGGCACGGGGAGTTACACCTGCCGCTTCGGCTGGGGAAAAGTGGGATACAGGATCAGAATTTACCTCCCCAAAGCCCCTGCGTCTGTCCCTCAGGTCTGTCGATCGAGAAAGACTCCCTCACCCCTCATCCCCTCCCCAAATGTCTGCCACACGTTTGCCTGAAGCTCAAGGTGACCCTGAGTTTTCCAGACGGACACAGCAGTGACACGAGGCAAGGGGAGGGGCCCTGCTATAGGGGACCCACCCGCCAGGGTGAAGGCTGGCCTCTGGTGCTCCCACCGTGGCCCAACTCAGAGGCACGGACTTGCAGAGTCCTCACCCTACCTAAATGGGCCCTAAAACTTCCTCCTTTGTGGTCTCCTGTGGGGAGGAGCTGCCTCCCCAGACCTGTGTGAGTCTCCCCCACTCCCAGTCTTGAACAGGTCTGGGGTGGATCAGTCCACAACTGCACCAGGAGAGAGGGAGGGGAATTCTGTGCCCTGCCCTGAGCATGAAAAGGGACAGAGAAAAAGAAGCCATGCCTGTCCCCTATCGCAAAATGGGAGCCTCGCCTTAGCTCTCTTCTACTTGGTTCCCAGCTGCACTCTCTACCACAAAGATATCCAGATTCCCTCTGCCCCTGCCAGGACAGGATGGAAGAGCGCCCCCTGCCATATCCACCATCATCAATTGCTAATATTCGGGTGCCTACCATGTGCTAGGATGGATACGTATCAGCCCACCTAACCCAAACGGGGACCCTGTGAGGTTGGTCGTTTTGTGAGTCCATTTTACAGTCAAGGAAACTGAAGAAGTGCAGGGAGGAGCTGGATCCAGGGCCAGGACTGGGAAGCATAGGAGGTGCCACGGGCACAGAATTTAAAGAGGCTCCCACTCTTGGAGGCTGGTGCCGCACATGCATGGTGTATATTTACACCCTAAGCACCTCCCTTACCTCACCCTAGCCCTGGTTCAAACCCAGACCCAGAATTGCCAACTCACTCATTCTACCATCTCCATCTGCCGTGGGGGCCAAAAGCTGCCTGTAGCCCCTGGCATCAGCCTGGGAAGAGGGTGGGCCTTGGGCACTGGCACCTGGACATCTTGGGGTCCCCCCAAAAGTCTACTGGGGCTGTTCATCAGCTGCAGCAGGACTGGGCTTCCTGGCCTGGGGGCTGGGACTCACAATTCCTGCTCAGCCTCTCAGCCACCTTTGGCTGTGCCCCAGCAGCCACCTGGCTCCCAGGCAATGCAGGCAGCCACTGCCAGGGCTGTTGGTGCCTTTGGCAGGTGCTGGGCAGGTGTGAGCAGTTCCTGAGGGAACCTGCTTCTGAGTGCTGAGTCTACCCGAGGTTCCCAAGTTACCCTTTCTGAGTATCAGCTTCTCCCTAATAAAGTCATTAAGTCTAATCCTTTAGTATATAAAAAGGTAAATGGCCCAGAGATATCAAGTAATTTGTATTAGATCACACAGCAAACAGTAGAGCCAAGACTAGGATTTATTTCCACCCAGTGCCCTTGTTCCCCTCTGCTGCTGTGTCAGAACTGATCATCAGTACATAGTTCCAGGATAGGCTGAAGCCAAATCGTAATCCTCAGAACCCCCAAGCAACTGCCCTTTGGGCACCTGAAGTACTGGCCCAAGTCCCTCCAAGAAGTGGTGTTTGTGCATCACCCTACCCATGGCTCCTGCCTGGGGCTGGAGCAGGGAGCAGGGAGCAGGAAGTAGTGATGCAGCTCACATGGAGATGCTTTTGTCTCCAATCTTTGGGCCCTGACCCTGAGGCAGCTAAGTCCCCACCTCTATCCCAGCTTGTGTTCCTCAAATGACAGTGGAGGAGAGAGACAAGCTTGGAGCCCCTGCTGGATGTTGGAGTCCACTCTGGGTGCTCTCTCCCTGTTGCCCATCAGTTTGCTACTATACCCCAGACATGACCCCATTCTACAGATGGGGAAACAGGCAAGGATGCTTGGCTTGGCTTGGCTTGGCAGCCAGCCAGCCAGCCAGCCCTGTCTGTCTCCAAAGTCCTTCCCTTTCCATCCCCCCAGGGGTACGAGGAGGTTGAGGCTCTTCCTAGAAGGCAGGAGGACCAGTTAGCTGGTGAGAGGGATGAAGGGTGGGCTGCTGGAGCTGATCAGAGAAAGCTGCAAGGTTGGGGCCCCACATAGGTGATGCAGAGCAGCCCAAATCTTGGTGTCAACTCTATGACTGACACTATTTGCACAGGAAAACACCTTCTTTGGGGAATATCTATGCTAGGATGGGGGCAGAGGTGGGCAGGGAGGCACCTACTCAACAGTTTTGGGCGAGCTGTTTGTGTGGGTCACTCACACGTACCCTAATGTGAGCTGGTGTTCCATTCACATGTGTGGTGCCAGGGTACACTGCCCTTCCTGTGATGGGCCTGGCTTTAACAATGCCCACCCTGGACAGGAGGTCATTTCCTACCTCCGTGGAGCAGGACAATCTGTGTTCTGGACCAAGGATGGGAACTGCTGCCAAGGGGG
Source organism: Glaucomys volans (assembly GCA_020662805.1). NCBI lineage: Eukaryota > Metazoa > Chordata > Mammalia > Rodentia > Sciuridae > Glaucomys > Glaucomys volans. The sequence continues at coordinate 292,164 of JAJEJO010051190.1, forward strand.
GTAAAGGGAACCCTTCATCCCTTGCTGTAGCATCCCTCCCTGCTTGGCCAGGGGACCCAAACTTTAACCAAAGGAACGAAAAAACATTAAGCACTTGGCTGGCCATGTTTCAGGGCATGCTGGGGCAAAGAGCAGGGTCACAGAGCCACAAACGGCCATATTTGTGGGAAGCACTGGAGGAAGAGGTAGCTCAGGTCAGAGGCTTCTGGCAGCTGCCCCAGGGCTGAGGAAGCAGCACTCTGTGTGCTAGGGACCCTGAGGAGCAGAGGAGCTGGGGAGAGACTGGGCTGCAGCAAGGGGTAAGGGGCCAAGAAAGGAGAAGGATATAGGGACTGGCAACAGCAAGGGAGCCTAGCCTAGGTCTGCACAGAGCAGAGGAGGTTGGGTATCCAGCAGGGAGCATGCTGGCAGGATCAGGTGACACCAGGTTCCGCAGGCAAAGGAGCTACGCTCTGAAAACCAAAAGTGGTCAAAGCTCAGGACTACACAACCCCTGCATAAACCAGCCAGTGATGTGAGCCAAGGGAGCAGGAATCTCCCTGAGGGTCCACTGGGCTCAGGTCTGGACTTCACCTACAGGCACTGGGGAACCACAGAAAGCTTTCTAGAGGTTTCTGGTCCAATGCCAGGGGGCCTAGTCTGAGAGGAGATAAAGGAAGGGGGTGAGTGGGGTGGCCACCACAGTGGTCCAGGTGAGAGGATGGTGGGAAGGCAGCAGGGAGGCAAAGTTAGCCAGGGACACAGAGCAATGTCACAAATAGGACTGAGCTGGAGGACTTGGTGACAAATTAGATGTGAAGTGTGAAGCAGAAGGGAGAGCCAAGGGAGACACTAAGGTTTCCAGCCCCAGGCTGGGGGACAGGGGGAGGGGGATGGCAGGGGCCCTGAGAAGTGGGGGAGCAGGATTGACTCAGAGTGAGTAGGCTAGGCCTGTGTGTATTTGTGGACACGTGTTTCCAGGTGGCAGCTAAGTCCAGTGCTGGGGTCTTTACCTAAAGAAGGGCAGGCTCCAACCCCAACTCAGGGCAGGCTCAACCATATGGCTTAAACCTACAGATCTGCGGCTCAGAGCAGCAGCACCAGGCAGTAAGGAGGAATGTGAGGCATGAGGGGCTGCTGGATCCTGGTGGAGGCCAAAGGAGGCCACTCCTAGGAGCAAAGCCTCCTGGTTGGGGATTTGGTTTCTGGCTCAAAGCCCTTCCCAGCATGGGCAATTGGGGAGCAGGCAGGTAGGTCCGAGGATCACCCCTTTCCTGGGGGCACCTAGGGACCCTAAATCCAGCCTACCCCATGTGCAAGGTCAGGTGAGCAAGAAAAGGGCATCTCTTACCCCGAGAATTCTGACTTCCTACCCAGCCTGCCAGTGGAGGGTGCACAGAGGGGTCCAAGCCAGCCTGAGGATGGGGACAGGCTGGAGAAAGGGGAACAAAGGCAGATTGTTGGGGTCAGGATGGCAATGCCAGAGCTTCGTACTCCTCCCACCACCTTCGAGGAGAGCCAGATCTGCATGCCCCTCGTCCCCAGGAGTGCAGGGGTATCTGGGAGAGGCCCCAGGCACTAGGGAGGCATGTGTGCCAGCTGTGTGACTGGCAAGGTATAAAGGGGATAATCTGGTGAGACAAGTGGGTGCCTGTGAGCACAGGCACAGACAGGGGCCTGCCCAGGTGCTTTTGTGCTGAAGGGACGGGCTTGTGTGTGAGGTAGTGCTGTGTGATGTTGGGTGACAGAGGATGGGCGCGTGGCCTGGGGAGCAAGCAGGAGGCTGCAGTGATTCGGTAGTGCTGGCCCCCCGGCGCCCCCTGCTGCCTGCCCGGCTGGCCATCCCTCCCTCAGCCAGTCACAGACGGTTTTCACTGGCTGCTGTTGCTGAGGAGCTGATGGGCGGGAGCGGGAAGAGCTGGGGTCACCCAAGGGCCAGCCTGCCTGGGCGTCCACATGTGCCCAGGGCCTATGGGGGACAGCAGGGAAAGGGCTCCAAATGAGAAATAGGGCCTGCCCCTACCCCTGTACCCTTCAGCAGCTTCTCTCCTAGGCCTGAGAGTTGATGCCGGAGACAGGCTGTGCTCCTGGGCAGCCCTGTGGCATCCATGCCCACCTGCCAGCCTTGGGTAACCTCAGACAGGGTCCCAACAGGTGCTCCACCATCCAGGGATGCAGGTCCCCTACCTCCATGGCCTCCTGAGGAATCCAATGCCCCATTCCTGGCTGCAGCGTCCTGACTCACCAGCACCTGTCACCCATGTCTGTACTCACCTGTGTAACAGCCGTCGCACGTGTGCTCATGCCAGCCACCACATACATTCATCTGGTCGCACACACACCAATGCTGCACATGCCACACCAATCCCCCTTGTCACCCTGCACGCATGTCAACCCGCAGCTCTCACATGTGCTCACGTGGTGACATGCAGCTATGACCACACAGCTCTCTCACACACATCCAACTCAGTAAACATTTCCTGGGCATCTACCCCATGTCTGGCAACACCTCCCCTGGGTGTGGAAGGGTTAACACCATCAGCTCACCCTGGTCAATGGTGCAACCCACACCCCCTGAGGGTTCATCTGGGAGCTGCACATACCCCTAACATGTGTGCAGCATGAACTCACGCTGGCAGCAGCACAGCCTACCAGCCCGGTCAGGATTAGCAAGGGGGGCTGTGGAGAAGAAGGGTTTGTTAAAGTGAGAATGGGGAGTGGGTGAGGGGGAAGGGAGTACAGCCAGTGGAATGGGGTTGAGGGAGGATTTAGGGGGCAGGATGGGGGGGTCAAGCAGTGGTGAGTGCAGGATGCGCTGTGCATAGAAACCCTTTAAGGAACAACCATCAGCTACAATCATCAGGCTGGTCCCTGAGCTCTCACTCATTGATCTCCAATCAATCTGGGTTGGCAGTTCAGGAACCCCAAAGCTCCCTTTTAATACTCATGTGATGAACTGTGATCTGGGTAATTTGGGGGACACACCCCCACGTTCTGAGGGGTATCAAGAATCTGGAATTACCAGGCAAGTCCCAAGCCCCTTGATTACACAAATGACTACCCCCCCCCATAATCTCAGCTCTACTAAGTGTATGCAGGAGGCTGAGATCATGAGGCCCCCACAGCTCAGCCTAGGTGGAGGCTCTCAGAGACCACACAAAGGATGCCAGGAGAACTTCCTCCCCACAAGACCCCTCACCCAAGGGAAAGGAGGTGGGCTAAGGGTTGAGTTACTGAACACGTTAAGAGGCCAACAGGACGTGCAGGGAGAAGGAAAGGCTCTGGAGTTTCAGGGCGAAGGGGAAGCCAACCTCACGCAACTCTGGTCCTCGGACCAGGGAGACCCGGAGCCACAGCCAGACCACAGGGGCCTGGGCTCTTTGAATGTACAGGCTGCAAGAGCTGGGGGCTGTTGTATGCGCCTCCACGCCTGAGCGTGTGCGTGGCGAGCGTGTATGGCGGGGACAGAGGAGGACACTGTGTTCTGGACGTGGGCAGAGAGGCCAGGTGCCAAGCTGGGAAACTGAGTGGCTGTTTGGGGCAGATGCTACCGGGAAGAGGTATCTTAACCACCTCCCCGCACCCTGCGCTCTATTATCTGGGCACTGGCATGTGGTCAAAACCTTCTAATCTTTGCACCTTCAAAGTCAGACTCCCCGGGGTTGTTTCAAGCCCCTGATCCTGCTTTGGGGCCGAGCAACCAGCAAACTTCCCCCACCCGGAGGCGTGGGGCGTCTACACTAGCCAGCCCCGTGCGCTGCCAGCTGCTCTTGGACTTGGCAAAACCCAGGCTTCCGGGAGAGCGCGCGGCGAAGCTACGCAGCAGTGAGAGGCTGCCCCCGCGTCCCGCCTAGCAAAGTTTGGCCTCCGGGGGCCCCCAGCCGGGTCCGGCAGTATGGGTCAAAGGATCCCCCTCCCCACAGCTGCGAGCGTTCGCGCGCACGGTCCCCCGCAAGCCTCCCCAGAGCGCGCGCGGCGTGACTCACCCGAGCCGCGGAACCAGGCGGCGAGGACTATGCCCAGGAGCGCTGGCCACAGGCCGGGCCGGACGGCCATGGCCGCAGGCGGCCGAGCTGGGCGCGGGGCCCCGCGGGCGGGAGAGAGGCTTTCAGCGCCTCAGCCCGGAGCCCCACCTCGGGGCGCCCCCGGGGCCCATGCCAGCGGACTGCGCTGCCTCCGGGCGGCCGGCTGTGGGGCGCACGCGGCGCGTGGCTCCCCTGGGCACCAGGAGCGCAGCAATGCAGCCGGGGCGGAGCGCAGCGCCAGCCGCGCCGCGCACCGAGCCAGCCGCCGCGCGGAGCCCGCAGCCGGGGAGCGGGCCGGCGGGCGCCACAAAACCCGGACTGGAGTACAGGAGCGGGGCGGTGGTGGGGCGGGGCGGGGGAAGGAAGGAGGGGCTGGCCGCTCCGCGCCGCGCGCACGGGCCGCCCCCAGCACCGGGGATCCCTCTGGGCGATGCCTAAGGCTCCCCCAGGGAGGGGAAGGGGTGGTGGGCGGGGAGGCCTCCCACCGCCCCTCGTGGTCTCCAGGGACTGGGACAAGAGTCTGAAACCCGGAGTGGATTAGTTCTCTGGATCCGGGCTCTCCCGGGCCCGCCAGTCTGCGCACAGGTGGCCCGGGAGGGGCCCAGGGCTGCGGCGACCCCGGCGCGGCGCCAGCCTGCGGAGAGCGGTCCAGGGCTGGAGTGCCCCCGGCAGGTTCTGCTGCAGTCTTCTCCCCCCACCCCTTGTCTCCCAGAAGCGCTCGGAGGCCGTCAGCGCGCCGCGGTAAGCTGCCAGCCGGCGGCTTGGATGGGGGACTGCGGGAGAGCTCCGGGGGCCCCGGCCCGCGCGCTTGGGTTCCCAGGGCCCCAGTGACAAACAGGTCAGATTCGGTGCCACCCGCAGTCCCAGCCACGCAGCCTAGTGGACTCTAGGGCAAGCGTAACAGAGTGATCCAAGGTTTCTCCAGCCCTACGGTGCCGTCCGCAGGAGGAAACAACCTTAGGGCGCAGCGCAACCGGCAAGGCGCGCGGTGTTTGCGCCCAGAGAGCGCACTGCTCCCGAGACGTGGGCGTGAAGGAAGGAGCTGGGCTGTGGGAGCTAGAAAGTCCCGGGGTAGGGGCTAGACACCTCCTGCTTCTGGCCCTGTGACCTTGGGCAAGTCACGTCGTCATCCTGAGCCTCTAGCAATGACCGCTGCTGGAGTCTCTAGTTCCCCGCCCCCATTCCCTAATCGGGTTAAAATAAACAGAGGGTTGCCTTGAAGGAGAAAGGAAATGACAAACGCGCTCCGTGTGCACCTAGCGAGTGATCTGAAAAAGAGAGGGTCCTACTCTGGGTCGGGAGGGCAAATAGAAGAGTGAGGGCAAGCTCACAAACTTAAACGCCTGCGGGGTCGGTCAATAATATAAATTGGTGCTGCAGGCTAAGCGATATAAGAATGGTCTTGGATTCCACAAAGAGATATGAGCTCTCTCCAGTATGTCTTGAGACACGAGGCCCTCTCTCGGTTTGTCTTTTGTTTCCCACTTTTGATAGAAAAGGGTTATGAGAAATGTTTTTTTTCTTCTTAACTCTACTATTAAAAAAAAAAAACAACAAAAAAACAACAAAAAAACAACTCAGCCAAAGCTCCAGCTATGCACCCACAGATCCTGGGCCTCAGAGCCAGGGAGGCAATGGGCAACACTGGGGACAGAGCACAGGATCCCTTCTAAAAGGGCAATTGGCCCTTCTGCTCCAGGTGCCAGTTGTGGGGGAAGGGGATTGGGGCTCAGTATGGCTCGATCTTCCAAATTTCAATAGAGGCCATTTCATGTGAAATCTCCTGATTTAAAATGTTTAACAAATAAAAAACTGTTTTCTGTAACCTCATGTGAGCCCAGGTGAAAAGGCTTTTTTTTGAACCCTGTTTTGGGGGTTGGCTGTTTGTATGTATGTGGTGTCAAGGGGGCTGATTTACCAATGGTCTGGTGTGTGTGTGTGTGTGTGTGTGTGTGTGCGTGTGTGTAAGAGACAGTGTGTGCACAGGCTGCTCCCCTTGAAACCATAACTTCCCTGCAAGAAAGAGGTGGGGAGGGGAAGGGAAACAGTGGACCTTCACTGGGGGTTCACAGTATGGGGGAAATGATTAGGACTGAGGATGAAGGAGTGGGATTGCTGCTGGGTTTCAAGATGACATTATAATATTTGCTGGATACCAATGTGTCCTTGCTAGTGTTTGTAATTTGACTTGATCCTCTCATGCAATCCTGTTAAGTCAACATTATTCCTACCATACAGATAAGGTCTCTGAGGCCTGAGGAAGGAAAGTGCTTTATTGCCAAGGGCCAGTGTTATTCTGTGACTGCAGAAGTAGCAGAAATGGGTCTCTGGGAGGTCTCCTTACATTCCCTCCTCTTGCAGTTTCTGCTCTAGAATTATAATTTGGGAATAAGGTTTAGGACACAAGAAATCTTTTCTCTGCTCAGTTCAGCAGCTCTGTTCACTTCTTGGCCCCTCTCCCTCTTGCCAGAATAGAATGGTCCTTGTAGTAGTCAGGATAGATTAGGTTATGTCATAACAACAAATAGTCCCACAGATCCTAGCAGTTTAAAACAACAAAACTTATTTCTTATTTTTCCATCATGGGTCCTCTGCTCCAGTTCATCCTTACTCTGAACCTTAGCTAAAAGTACTTTCTGGAACACTGTTGGCCAAGGAGGCAAAGGACACATCAATTTGACTCACAATTCATGGGCCAGAAATGGCTCCCCGACTTCAAGAAAACCAGGAAGTGCAATCCTACTGTGTGCCTGGAAGGCAGAGCTAAAATAAACAGAGAGCATCATTAATATTGCTGCCTGAAGGCCCAGCACCATCTGGCCCCTGCCTTCCTCTGCAACTTTGCCCTCGGAGCTCTTCCCCACTTTCAGAATTCCCCATTTGCTTTTCTTCCTAGAATACTGTTCTCAGACCTTCATATGGTTCATTCGTTTTAGTCACTCAGGCTTTAGTTTTGCTATCCCCTTCTCAATAGTACTCAGGGACATATCAGGAGAAGGAGGTGGGGGAGAAGAAATCCCATCTGAATTCTGCTTATGAATCCAGGATGGAGGGCTACCAGGGAAGGACTTGTCTCAGACTGAAAGGTAGGATGGGAGGAGAGCTCCTAGCATCTCCAACCTCCTTTGCCCTTAGTTCTGTTCAGCCCTGCCTGTGACCTCAGGACTTTGCCCTCACAGAAGCCCTGCACTCAAAGGAAAGAAGGGAGGGGGCAACACCTCCGGTGGGACTCTCCAACAAATATCTATAGACCTCCTGTTTACAATATCCCAGTGACAGGGCACAGATGTCACCTGTAAGCACTCAACTGGCTCTCTCCTTTCTAGAGAGCATAAAGCTGCCCCTTCATTGAGTTCACCTTCTGAGGTTATACCACGCATGTCTGCCTCTTCCTTTGCTTCTGTTACTTCAGAAGACAAAGTCTGGATCTATCCAGAATTCTTTCTCCTCCAGGTCAAATAGTTCTGTCTCAGTAACTGGTATGACAGCAGGGCCTGGGTCCCTGACCTTGCCACCCTGGCCCCCACTGCAGATGCTCTCCATGAGGCTGCTCCTCTGAAGGCATCTCCTGCAAGGAGTTGGCATGTCTCCTGCCCACATGGCCTGATGCACAATGGGGTCCCAATCCTCTGCTGGCCAGTGATATTGACTCCAAATGCCTGCTGGACAGGGGAGCCAAGAGCCTGTGCTGAGGTCATCCTTGATATGGAGATGTACCAAAATACCTGTGATGCTGGGGAAAATGCAAATGGCCAGGTCCTGCCCTATTCCAATTCTCATTCAGTCTGTCTGGGGAGGCATCTAGGAATCTATGCTTTTACCAGGCTCTCCTACTCCCCACCAGCTGTTCCTGCTGCTGCCAGTGATCTGAAAACTGACCACAGTTTGAGGAGCACTGCCCTTAGTCTTGCCACAGATGTTGTCATCTACCCTTGGGTCATTAGTTTCCTGCAATTAGATGCAGAGACTTAAATTCATCCCAATTAAATTCTGTCCTATTACATCTAATCCCTATTTCCCATATGGAGCTTTCTCAGGATGTGGGTGCTGTCAGGCAGAGTACTTGCTATTTTCTTCAACTTGCTGTCTTTCTCAAATGAGATCAGAGACATATAGACTTTCAACCAAGTCCTTACTCAAGAGGTTGCTGAAGGAAGAAGCAAGGACAGAGCCCAGCATCTCCCCCGTTCAGGACTACCTTGCATTTTTGCACATAAGGCAAAAATTCAGTTTCTCTTTCATCCATTCCAGAAGTTTCTGACTGCACCATCATCAATTCACATTTCACTGCTACACACAAAAACGAACAGAAAGACTCTACAGAGCTCTAGACTCATGAACCACTAGCTATGCCGTTCTACCATGCCAATAACCCAATCAAACTGGAAGCTGGTTCCCAGGCAGAAATGGTTCTTAGAGAACATGTGCTGGCTTTTGATGATCTTTGCTCCATTCAGATCTGCCCCTTGCTCAGCATTCAGCTTCCATCTTCTGGAAGGACTTTCCTGTCTTTCTTTGAGGGGCCACCCCTCCCCCACCTTCAGCACACAAGATTCATGTGGGGCTGTCCCACCCCAGTTCCAAAAGATGGCACAAATGTCAGGCCTGGCCAATTAGCATGCACTATTCTCTGAATTACAGTGATTGGTTCAGTGATGGGCACATGACCCAAGGCAGCCTACAGATGCTATTTCTAGGACATATTTTGGAACTAAGGAGGGAAATAATTTATTTTTCTTGGTGGACTTGAAGCAGGAAAGAAATGATCTTTGAAGTTGCCACCACATGAGAAGCACTGAACCTGAAGTTTGGGAAGAGAAAAGTGGAGCCTGGAGAATCATTCAAAATCCCTGGATTTAGTTACTCTCTAAGCTACTAGATATACCTTTGGATTTTCAGTTATATCAGCCAACACATTCCCCTTTTTTGTTGTTGTTTAAGCCCATTTGAGTTTCTATCATCTACGTTAGAAAGAATGATATATAATTATCCTTTATAAAAATCGGTTCTAGAGCCCAGGACAGGACCAACATTTATTACTGCTACTCTTTGCAAGGCTCAGTGTTAACCTCTGGGGGAATCTACATCCTATGGGAGAGACACAGATGCCCTTCCAGTTGTAAATGAGGGTGGAATGATAGCTCATAAGAGAAGTAAAAAATGTGTGGAGGTTAAAAGGGGACAGAGAACTGGAAACAAGCCCATTTAAAGGACCCCTGGCAACATCTGGTACACACACACACACACAGCATGCCAGTGTCCACTCATTCTTTACACGTCACCTAAACACACTTCTCACACTCAACTCACACCCATGCACATTTAGCAACTATACACAATCAATACAGAGACTCATGCTCTTCATATATATACATATATATGTATGTATATATACATATATATGGTTACATATACATACAAAATTTCTATGTCTCTCTACACTGTTCTTGCACAGACTATTCATGTGGGCCCTCTTTATGCTGTCCCATGCTACTGGTACTTTGTGTCTGGAACTCTCATCTTGTCTGGTTATGCCTCAGAACAAGAACTGCAATGCCCTTGCCTTGGAGCCTCCTAGCACCAAGGACAGCACCCGGCATTTCTCGTGGCCTGCGACAGGATTCAACTTCTTACCTGGCTTATCTTTCAATTCTCACAACCCCTTAGGAACTAGATGCTATTATCATCCCCATTGTTTAGAGACAAAACATGAGGCACAGAGAAGGGATATAACTTGCCTAGTGCCCCTCAACTGGTAAAGAATGGGACGAAGGTTTGAACTAGATGCTGCACCAGGAATGCTGAGTGATTGAAAGAATGTTCATTCTAACAAATGGTTTTATTAGAGACACATGCTTCTATAATGCATGTTCTCTCTCTCTCTCTCTCTCTCTCTCTCTCTCTCTCTCACACACACACACACACACACACACACTCAGAAACACACACCCAGAGACAACCTTTCCCAGCTCCACGAGCTCCTGGGCATTTCAGATTTGGTGGTTTCCCTGGCTACATGGCCCCCATTTCTGATTTCCCCACTGGTCACTCTCAAGAGGATTTGGAGGGGAGCAGTTCTCTGCTGAGGGGCCTGTGTGAAAAGGAGGGGGCGGGGAATTGTCAGAGAGGAGGAGGAGGAGGAGGAGCAGGGGGGAGGGGAAGAGAATTGAAGCTAGTGGAAGCTTGGCACCAGGACTTCTGCAGATGACCTGATGAGCATTTTGCAGAGTTAATTTCATTAGCGTCTCTGGGAGATGAACAATTAGCAAGATGCTCTGATGCTTTAAAGCTTAAGAGAAGGAGATGTCTGCCTTTCTCACTTCCCCACCAGACCGCAGCGTCTCCTCATCCCTACCCTCCTTTCATTCACACTCATCCCATCTTTCCCTCTCTTGCCGACACACCCTCAACAGACACTTTTACTCCCAGCCCAGCCCAGCCCACTTGCACTTTGGAGGCCCCTCCCTCCCCTTCCAGGCTCCCATCTGCCCTGCAGCAGCCTCCCGCTGGAGCTCTGCCCACACCGAATCAATTGGTCCCCTGTGTTCTGATCACTCAGACATCAGGGGCTGAGGCTTGGCATTAGTCCCATCCTCCAGAGAGACTCTGCTTCGCTTTGGCACCCAAAGAGGGAGGGTCAGTAAGGGGTTCTCTGTTTTTTATTGATTTTGCTACTAGGTCCTTGACAGCTTCCAGCGGGGGTTCCAGTGGGGTTAGGAGCTCCCATTGCAATCCCAGGGCTGGGCCGGTAGGCAGGGCAGAGGGAAGCTCTGTCTCCTGTCAGTGACTCCTGGTGGGGGCAGGGTTGGGGCTTATGGAATCCAGGCCTGGGTCAGCCTGAAGTCATCTGTGGCTTTAACACAGTTGGAAGATGGGCCCCTAGACACCTGGGTCAGGGTTTGTTCCAGACTCTACCTGCATGGTCCCGTCACTGTGCTTCATGTCCTGGACTGGTGGGAAGACTTCTGGTCCAGACACCAGCCCCCTTTGGGCAGCCCCAGGGCAGCGCTGGCATAAGAAGCCTGCTCTCAGCCATTGTGGTTGAGAGTTCAAGTTCTCTAGGATGAGGCATGGAGTCTAGATAGACCCTCCCCTCAGACTAGGTGATACATTGATGGTGCCAAACTCCCTCCAGCCTGGCATCCAGCAGGGCATCACCTGGGAAATTGCTATAGCAGGATTTCTGATCCTCTTCCCAGGTCTACTGTCAAGATCTTTTAGGGGGAGGGACCGGTAATCTATATTTGAAGAGGTTCCCAGGTGGGCCCTAGGGACCGGGGCCTGCTGCACTCATGTGGGTGGGAGGTGAGAGAGGCATAGAAACCCTCCTGTAATGTGACTTCTCAACTAGGCAGTGTCATCCTTCGGGGACAGAAAGTGTTTCTCCCAGGCTGGTGAGATAGGTAGGGAAGATTTCTTTTTCTACGTAAAGCTCAGACACATACACCACACATAAACAGATATCCAGTGTATCAGTAGTGTTAAAATTTCAGAGAGGAGGTGATTATGGGGGAAAAGAGTCTACAAAGTCTCCTACTGGGGGTGACTGTGAAAAATAGGTTGACAAACTCTGCTCACCACTGACAGGTCCTAAGAAGCACAGGAACACAACACATAACCCACACACACACACACACAACACACACAGCTCCACCCTGGGGATGCACACACACACATACACAACTCCACACCCAGGGACA
>JAJEJO010051190.1:306761-347380 GCA_020662805.1 Glaucomys volans
AAAGAAAGAAAGAAAGAAAGAAAGAAAGAAAGAAAGAAAGAAAGAAAATAGAGCAGGAAGCAAGTTAGAGAGTGAAGGCAGGACTGCAAGACTGGACAGGCAGGGCGCAGCCCACCCAGCTGCTGGTGCCAGCTGCGTGCTTGGGCAGGCCACAGCTCCATCACGGCCCTATCCACCCACCCACCCACTCACCCTCCTACTCACCCGCCCACCACCTTCATCTCCACCCACCCACCCCCCTGCCCACCAGCCCATCCCTTCAGCTATCTCTTCATCACTTCACAAGTACAGGTAGAGCGTTCTTAACCCCCCAATCCAAAATCTGAAATGCTCCCAAGTCTAAAATGTTTTGAGCACCAACATAATGCCCAAAGTGGGAAATTCCACATCACAACACTTTGTTTCATGTACAAAGCAATGAAAAATATTGTGCATAATGATTGTATATAATGTGTATGTGTAACATGAATGAATTCCGTGTTTAGACTTGAGTCCCATCCCCCAAATCTCTTGCGTCTACGCAAACGTTCTAACATTTGAAAAAAAAAAAAATCCGAAACACTTCTGGGTCCCAAGCATTTCGGAGAAGGGACACCACACCTGTGCCTGTGGATCCCTGACTTGCCAGGCCTGTGCTGTGTGGTGGATTCTGTTTTCGTGGAGCTGAGTGCCCCAGTGGGGACAGCAGTCAGGAAGACTGAGATAAATAGGCAAACAAATAAACCAACATGGACATTCCAGATGGTAAAGAATATAAACTGGACAAGGGGACAGTTTATGGAGAAGGAATAGAGAGCATTCACAGAAACTTATGACCAGAAAGCATCTCTGAGAAAGTGCCATTTCCACAGAGACCTGCATGGAGAGACTCTTCAGGGTTGGGACTCAGGGGAAAAGCGTGGTGGGCAGAGTGAACAGTGAGTGGGAAACCTCAGAGAAGGAGATGAGCTTAGTAGACTGCAGAAGGCAGGATGGTGTGTGGGCAGCCGGAGCACTCGTGGGTGGGAGATCAGGGGAACAGGGTCCAAGAGGCGGGCATCGGGCAGGGACTGGATCCCCAGCGCTGGAGGTTGGGAGGGGAACCTGGACTATTCTAAGGGCCACATGAAGCCGTGGAGGGGTGTGACATGATCTGCATCTGGAACACATTCTTCTGGCTGCTGTATGGTGACGACTAGGGAGAGGGTGTTGGAGTGGCAGCCAATGATTTCCAAGCCCTTTTCCATTCCAAAATCCTATGGTTCCTCGCCCCTCTCCTCTTCTAAAACAGCAAGAAGGATAGTCTCTAACGTTTGACGGGTGTTTTCACCGTTTACAAATCACTTTCAGGAACGATACTGTTTCGTTCACACGGTGGCTCCATTCAGAACTTTTCCAGAAAGTGACTCCTTTGAGTTCCTGCAGGGCAGCCCAGAGTGGAGTCCCCAGGAATCTGGAGCCTTAAAGCTTCATGCTGCAGTGCCCGGTGTAAGGGTGAGGATGCCACCATTAGTCTTGCAGTGAACATTCATTATTTCCCATCTGGGCTTCCAGACCCCTCTTCTTGTAGCATCACCCCAATTTTCTTTAGAGAGCCTCCACTGCCACTTCCACTCCATCTTCCGCCTTTCTGTAAGCAGTGTGAATTTGCACATGTGATTTAGCCTCTCAGATGAGAGTCTCAGCTGCCTCATCTGTAAAATGGGGCTAATAACTCTCCATTCTCGGGTGCTGAACATCACACAGAGGCAAAGCAGAGACAACACGGTAAGATGAGCGTTGTGCATTGGCACTGTGAGCCCCTCAGTGTCTCAGGATCATGCCATCCTCTAGCCGCCATCCCCCCTGGCTTGGTCCATCTCTTGGGCATACTCTGGCCACTTTTTGCCTCTTCCTCTGTGTTTCACTCACTCACTGAGGAAATATTTATTAAGTGATTATCTATGTCAGGCTCTGCTCCAGACATGGAGATATGATGGCGAACAAAGCAAGAGCTTGTATTCCACAGGGCAGAGAAGGACCAAAAAACACTCAAAGGAAACATTTCCAGGCAGAGGTGGGAGCAATACAGAAAACAGCTGAACAAAAACCAGGGAGTGACCAGAGAAAGGGAAGGGCATTTGTTGGGATCAGGGAGGCCTCTCTTCTGAGACCTGAATGATGAGAAGCTGACCAAGGCAAAATTGGCACCTGAGCGTCCTAGGGACTGAGCATGGCAAGTGCAAAGGTCCTGAGGTGGAGGAATGGCCAGACTGGTGTGGAGGGAAGGCCTTGAGGCAGGTGGGGAGGGAGAACTGGAACATGAGGTTGGAGAGGCAGGGCTAAACCCTGGGGGCCTTTGGGAACTGTGAGTAGCTTTTGGACTTTATGATATGTGCAAGGGAAAGCTATGGGGGAGGGGACGAATAGGGAAGACAGATCTGAGGTGCATATAGAAAGAGCAGTCTGGGCACTATAGGAGGGTGCATGCAGGGGTAGTGAGGGAGCAGGGCACCCCGTTCACCCTGCACCCCTGTGCTCTCTGCTCATCTGCAGATCCCTGTGACCCGCTCTGGGCCCCTGGGGAAAGATACACACTGACAGACTTGAGTCAACCCTGTGGTTTCTCCACCAGCCTTCTCAGCTTCCCTTTGATGGCTCTTCCCCAGGGATTGGTGCTCTCATGGACATGGCTGTACAGTTTCCCATTATGGTCACCTGCAAAGGCACACTTCCTCGGACCCCGAGATTATGCAACCAGTGAAGGTCCCTCCCTCCCCTGCCCCCCATGCAAGGGCCACTTCCCTTCTCACTAGCTTGTCCAGAATTAGGAGGTTCCAACCCCTCCCCACCATGGCGCCAGGGTGCCGGTGTGGACGCTATGCCGGAGTGCCCGCCGGTCAACATGTGCCAGCGGATGACAGAGGGCAGCAGGAAGAGAAGGGAGAGAGCTGTGCCTCCGTCCCTGAGCAGGATCCTGGTAGAGGAGAAAAGGCCCCAGGCTACGGGAACCTGGCTGCTGCCACCGCCTGTCTGTTCCCATCAGGAAAGCCATCGGCCTCACTGGCTATTTTATCTGTGTTTATTTGTCTGTCTTCCTGTGTCTTGCTCTATCTTCTGATGTGTCTGTCTCTCAGCCATTAGATGCCCCTCAGCTGGAGCCAGCGTTTCAGAAGACAGACTCAGCCTGCATCCTCCTTCCCGAGGCCAGGCATGCGCATGCAAAAAGCAGCTCCTCGGCCTCACAGCACTTTACAGTTTGCATTTCTCTATCCCACGCACGTGTTTAATTATATCCCTGCCTTGTTCCCAAAGGAGTTGAAGTTGCTAGCCCTCCATTTTGTTCTTCTCAGTGACATGGTGGGGTGGGCAGACACAGACTCAGCCCATTGGAAGCTGAGGAGAAAGAGGTTCCAAGGTTCTCTGTCAAGGTCACAGAGCCGATGTGTTAGGGGAAGGGTTCTGGTGTGGGTTGGACCATGATTGTGGGTCCTTTCTAGATCTCTTTCCATTGTGGAGGTTTAGAGCTTGCACTGCATGGACCCTGGGCCATGGGTCCTACCACAGCTCAGTGATGGGGCTGGTCAGGCTCTCTCGGGTCCCCAGTCCCAGCCTCAGACCTTCTAAATTCCTGGACGAGGCTCTGGGGAGCGGTCCACTGGGGGATCCCATGAAAAGTGGGGGAGAGAGAAGGGGTTGAAGAGTCTGGGCTGGGGGAGGGATCAGGGTGTCAGGGCTGCTGCCCATCCCTCTGCCTGTGTCTTACCCTGTAGACTGGCCACAAGGGGCTGTGACCTGGGAGGGTTGCATGGGTGTGCAGGGGGCAAGGCAGAGAAGAGAAGGGGCTGCCCAGCTGACAGGAGGTGACAGGATGACTTGGAGCCGAGCTGTTGCCGCTGCTGCAACCAAGGAGGGGGGCGAGGGGGCCGATGAGGCTTGGCACCACTCTCCCAGCTGCTCTGGGTTGGAAGCTGAGCCACTTTGCTGGCTCCAGCACAGCGCGAACAGGTGGCAGCAAGATTGGCACAGCCAGGAAAATCCATCTTGCGGAGGCCAGCGTGCAGCGGAGCGGGAGAGGAGCAGCCAGACGAGGAAGGTTGGGGGGAGGGGCTGTGAGGAGGGACCCTCGGCTCCCCTGCACAGGCCTGGCATCCCAGGAGGGAAGACCTCTTGGCCCCACTCCCACGTGTCCACACCTGCCACCTCCACCCACCCCAGAGCCAGCAGAGAGCATGGGCTAGACAGGTCCTCCCCCCATAAGGTACCCACAGGACCCCTGCCTTCCCCTTTTGCCCTGTTGCTCATATCCTCCAGCCAACCTGTGGCAGCTGGGCTGCCTGACAAGGGGACACCTGAGTACCTGGAATGGAGGGAAGCACCTGGGGCTCCCGAGTGGGCTCTCACCTCCAGGAGGGGCAGGAGGAAGTTGCTCGTCTGGTAACTCTGTCGGGGTGGGGAGCCCCTGACACATGCTGAACTGCTTGACAACTCGGCCAGAAACAGGCTCGCTCAGCAGTGCCCAGAAGAATGACCACATGGGCTCTGCCAGGACGCCCTGAGTTCTGCTACAAGTGAAGTGTTTACCACTCCACAGTAAAGGCTGTGCATGGTGGCCACATAAACACCTAGCTGGTGCCCAAATAAACCAGGTGGCATTCCCTGGCCTCCATTTAGTAGGGGTCTCTGGGCCAAACGTTGTTCCAGATGTGGAGGATGGAGCAGGAAAGAGGACAGGCAATGTCCGGTCTTGTGGCACCTTCATGGTAGAGAGGCAGGTCAAACAAATGAACAAAGTCATTTTATTTTATTTTATTTCATTTAGATGACAGGGATGGAACCCAGGGTCTTGCAACTGCTAGGAAAGTATTCTACCACTGAGATATATCCCCAGCCTTTTAAAAATTTTAAATTTTGAAACAACGTCTTAACGTATTGCCCAGGCTGGCCATGAACTTGTGATCCTTCTACTTCAGTCTCCTGAGTAGCTGGGATTACAGGCATGTGTCACCAGACCCAGCTCTTACAAAGCCATTTTTGATAGGATATGTAGAAATAAACAAAGTGATATCGAAAGGAGCTGGAGAGGTGGCCTTTTAGATGGGGTGCCCAGGCAGAACTTCTCTGAGGACTCTTTGGAATAAAACCTAAATAAGGAGACCATCAAAGAAAGAGATGGAAAAGAATATTCCAGGCATTGGGAACAGCATGTGCAAAGGCCCTGAGGAACAGATAATGCTTGTCTGAGTACAGAGGAACAACATGAGACTGGGAGCAGGCAGTGCCTGGATCATACAGCCTTGAAGGCCATAGAGAAGAGATGAGTTTTTATCTTAAGAGAGATAAAGAGAGACTATGCCCCATCTAGTGGTAATAGGGAAGACAGATGGGACCAGCTTGGGTGGAGAAGAAGGCATCTACCGACCAAGCTAGGGTGATTACTGTTGACCAGGCAAGATAGTCATGCCAGACCAAACTGGAGATGGGGAAGCAAGAGTGGGAATGAGCTAGGTTTGGTTGTATTTTGGAGTTCAGGCCTCTAGGACCTGCATACAGGTGGTTCATGGGGAGGCAGAATTAAAGATGGGTTCAGGTTTGAGTCAAGGGGTGGATATTTCTTGGATTGGGGAGAGCTGAGGACTCCCGTGAAGTCATGGACATTCATTCTCCTTTCCCAAAAGTGCTACACAAAGGGGATTCCCACACTCTTGTGCTTCTTGGACTAATCTAGCCCAGGGTCGTGCATGCCCCCACCCCTGATCCCCACCCCAGGGACAGAGTGTTCATCACGTCCTCTCAGACACCCCCCTAGTCCTGAGCATTCTGAGTAAGTTGTGTCCCTTGAAGATGGACGGCACTTTACAAACTCCATATGCTCAGTTTTCTTTTATTATTTTAATTTCTAAATACTTGGGAAGGTTTCCAGCATTGGCTTCTGCTGTGATTCCGGTGCCAGCAAACACACTTTGCACCCCCCCCCCCCATCCCTTCCTTCAGCCAAACCATAGAAATTTCTTCCAACCTGGAGGAGAACTGGGATTCAGGGAGAGAAATTCAGCTGGCAAGTGGGTGCCCCCTTGGTCCTGGTCAAACGTGCAGCTGCCTGGGGGGGACGCAGGCCAGCAGGGGTTCCTGGCCTGGCCTGGGAAATGGCCCCAGCACAGAATGGAAACCACAGACTTCCGCGCATGGCCCAGTCCAAGAGCCACCTCCAGGCCTCTTCCCTCCTGGAGCCCCATGGGGTCTGACTTCTCCCCATCCTCACATGGAACTCCATTGGAGCCACGGACCTCTCTCTCAGTCACTGTGGGGACTTTCCTTTGTTCTTCCCTCTGTATGGAATGTTCTCCCCCAAATCTTGTCAATGCTCATTCTTTCCCTGGATACCCTATCCGCTGGGCTTCCCTAAACGTTCTTTGTAGTCCTTTCACTGGCAGAAATCTCACAATTACCCTGCTGACATATCTAGGGACCTTATCCTCTTTGCTCACTGCTGTTCCTCTAGAGGCTGGAAGGGTGCCTGGAGAGGAGAAAGGCGTACTTGCTGAATGAGTGCATGGGGTTTTGGGTTTCCTGCTCCTCTCCTCCTACCAACTCCCACAGATGGAGGGAAAGGAGGTGTTCAGAGTCACCTGGATCTAGGTGCACAAAGGCACAGGCACCACCTGTTGACTGGTCCTACATGCCAAGGACAATATACATGCCTCATTCAGTGTCTTACTCCCATTTGCAAGCAAACGAAAGTTCAGAATAAAGGAAGCTGCCCAGAAGGAGATGGTTCGCCAGTAGGGGAGCCCTGATTCTGGTTCCTGGCTTTCCCACCCCACCAGGCTGTAGACGGACTGCAGACAGATGACCAATTTTCAAAGAAGAGGAATAATGAAGTGCACTTAGCACCACGCATTGTTGACTGTAAGTCAATGCCACTTTGATGACTCAGAAGGTGATGATTTCAGAGCCATGCAGGGCACCTTCACGCCGAGTCTGATCTCATGGCACGGAGAGGCACCTGTGCGCGGCATGGGGCGCAGATAAAGCTGCGTGACCCTGCGCCACAGCCCAGGGCTGCTTTCCTGGCTGCAGTTCTTGTCTCTGCAGACAGTCCTTTGCTTTTTTGTGTAGAAGAAAGGAGGACAGTGCCTTGATGTGGTGTTTCCTGTGGCTGGGTAATCTTGACCAGCAGGAGACTCCAAAACCAGCCTCTAACCAGGAGGGGATGACGTTGCGGCTGGGCTCTTTGGAGCGGTGCTTCAGTGCCTTCTGCCTGCCGTGCTCCTTCCCAGAGTCACTGCAAACTCTTCAGCCTCCCCTTTTCTGCACTGGTGTGCACTCCGTGCTTCCAGGAGTGTGAGCCAGATTGTGTGCTAGGCAGGGCCACACACTGTGTCCTTTCTGCTTCATTGTCCTGCCCACTGCAGACCCCGCCCATCAAACAGTGTATTTCGTGTACTTGTGGCCTCCCTGCCCCCTCCCTGCTGGACTGCAAGTCCCACGAGGGCAGGCTTTTGCCTCCTCTGTCCCAGGTGGAACAGTGGCTGGCGCACAGTAGGCACTCCACATTCCCTAAACTGCCAGGATCACACTCTGCTGTCACAGTTGGGCGGTATCCACACCCCACTTGCGCACTTAGTATTTTTCTTTCCATCAGCCCCCTTTAAAAAACTTAAAGAAATAAAATGTAAAAGGAAGCTTTTTTATCACTGCTGTAAATGGAAAGCCAATATCGCGTGCCATAAATAGAAGACAACTGTTAAAATAAATGCCACGAAAACAAAACAATGTGATGGGATTTGAGTAAGCTCCTGTTGCCTGCCGAAGGCAACGAGGCTGGGGCTGGGGCTGCGGCTGGCTCTCTTTTTGCTAAACAAGCGGGGGTCAGTGAGTGCTAGAGAGATGTTAAAGAAAAATGAGCTCCAGATGAAGACTTTGTCCTCCATAGAAGGTTCTAGAGAGAATGGGATCGGAGTAGCTTTCTCACCATATGAGTGAATCAGCGTGTCTTGACTCCATTCCTGCACCTCCTAAAATCACCCCCCCCACACACAACAACCAGGGCCTCACCTGTATTTTGGGGAGCACAGAATTTGGAAAACTTGGTAGGGCTAGGTATGGAGGGACTTGGCGTAGTATCCCACGTATGATCGGCTTTCAGGAAATATTTGCAAACTTCCATAGAAATAATCAACATTTCTTCCTGTCCAGAGAAATAAATTCATCTACTCTCTCAGCTCTAGCTTTTTTCCTGAAGCTTTTCCAGCACCAGGTGAGTGGCTAGATATTCTCATCTTCCACATCCTTTGGAAGAATTTTGTCTTCTTGATTCCTGAGCTCTCCTTCTTGGTCTCTCGCCAAGTTTGTGGGCTCCTATGTGTGTACTTTTCCGGGCAGCAGACCAACAACTTAATAAAGTCTCGAAAGGATCTATGGCCTAAAAGAGCTTCGCTGAGAGGGGTGAGTACTTGCTCAAGGTTGAATAAAGAGCTGATGGAAGGATCTAGAAGGCAATCAGGTCTCCTAATTCTTGCCCCCACTGTACCAGGTGGGATGTGGACACCAGTGTTCTGTGTGCAAGAGGCTCTGCAAGGCCTCCTCTTATGTCGTTCAATCTTCTTCACATGACCGAGGAAGTAGCCTTTGTACCCATTTTGCAGATAAGAAAGTTGAGGCTCATGAGAATCTGTGACTTGCCCAAGCTCACTGGTGGCATAGTGGGCTCCGTCTCAAATCTGATTCCATGTGCTCTCTTCTTTGCAGATGCCCAGATGCTGCTCTTTATCTCTGACATTCCCTAAAGCCATCCAGTGATATGAGATCAGGCGGTGGCTTCTTAAATCCACCAATCTATAGTGCTGGTCAGAGAAATAGTCTCTAAAAGGGAATCTGTTTTTGCTCTGCCTCTGGGGATGTCTATCCAGAGACTGACGGGCATCTGGCTTGGTTTCCATCAGCTCGGTGATCTCAGTTTGCTGATTCCCCTGTGCAGGAGGGAGTCCCGGGGTGAAGTCTCTCAGGGCTTCAGGTCTGTCCTCCCAACGTGGAACTAACAGTCCATAACAGGCAAGGCTGTTTTGGGGGTCCTCATGGATGCTTTTTGTCACTATGTTCCCAGCTGAACCTAATGGAGCTGAGGGGATGCTCTTGGTTTTTGTGGACATCAGGCTTTTCAGAGATTGTCTGCTTGCATGCCCAAGAGCGCTGCTTCTCCCAGCTTGGGGCCATTTGCCTGTGGTGCCCAGAGGAGGTGAGACTCATCCTATGACAGTGTGGCTCAGGAAAGTGAGCTAACATCGCCTGTGCCAGTTGCTTTGCATTCTGGTGGCACTACTAGGTAGGTGCAGTTGACATCCCCACTCTGCAGAAGGGACACCAGGGGGTGAAGTCACTAGGTCCAGGTGACTGGTGAGGCTGAGATTTGAACCCAGGTCCATCTGAGGTCAAAGCTTGTAGTGCCCGTCCCCATACCTTGCCTTTCATGGGCCAGCAGGCAAAGACTGGCTGTTTAATTGAGGCAGTCAGGACAGTGCAAGGCTGTCCTGACCATTGTTTAATTTGTTCCTTGCAATCTCGTCAAGGAGGTGTCAGGGGCCATGGCCTGGCTGGGGACAGCTTGGCCGGACCTCACGGCTTCTCCATCCTTCTCTGCAGCCCCCAGTGCAGAGTTCACTGGCTCCACTGTCCTTGGGAGGGCCATCCTCTGGGCCCCAGCCTAGGGCACCCAGCGGGGGCTTTCCACTCTGGTGCATGAAGCCACTGCCACCACACACTGCTCTGATGGCTCCAGAAGCCATAAAGCAGCTGAGGAAAAATGATGGCGGGTGAGGAAACGAGCCACGGAGGAAATTAACTTGTACCCAGGGAGCTTCGCGGCTTTCTGCTGACAAAGAAGGCTGGCTACCTCATAAAACTAAACACTTAAACTCCCCTCTTTACAATAATTACAGCGTCTTCAGCACCTCTTCCCCTGCCCCAGCGCAAGCCGGCCCCTTTGCCAGGCACCAAGGGGGCCACAGGCCAGGAGCTGGGGCTGTGGAGGTGGAGGGATGGGGGTGAGGCTTGGCTGACCCAGCAAGGGTCCCCTTGACAGGGGATGGGGGTGGGGGTGGCCAGAAAGTCAGAGAATGTCAGAGCTGGACAGGGACTTGGGGACCAGTTACTCCAACTTCCTCATTTGACAGATGAGAAACCTGGGAGCCCAGAGAGGGTTGGTGACTAAGTGAAGGTCACCCAGCCAGTTAACAGCCTCCTTTCCCCATGGGCAGCAAGAGCCATTTCCGCCAGGTTGCTGCCCTATCCGCATACACATCCTGAAGCTCTGGCTGACCCAGCCTCTGTGCGGGGCCTGTGCGGAGAGAAAAGGGTGCAGGCTTGGCCTCAATTTGAAAGTGCCCTTTGAGGGCCAGGACCACTTCTGCCCCTTCACCCTGTATCTTGGTCCCCAGTGCGAGGTTGGATGCAGGGTGGGCTCTCCAGCAATGCCTCACTCTCAGGTAGACAGTTTGGGGGTCTTGGAGCAGCAGCCCTGAATCCTCAATGGGAGGAGTGTCCCCTTCACCCCCTGGCCATCTGGAGCAGTCCCAGGAAGACCCGAAGCTGACCCAGAAGCTGAGCAGAAGCTCCCCAGAAAAACAGAGGCCCTGACTGCTGGAAGTGCGGTGGCTCTCACAGCTGGAGAGGGGCCCTGGGCCAGGGGTCGGAGGCTGCAGGCCGGATAGGTTTTCTGCTTCTGAGGGGCAGCACACTGCCCTCTGGGCCTTCAGTCTGTGCTGCGTCTGCCCTGCCTTCAGGGCTGCCCTTCGGCTCTGCTGTGAGGACCTCCGCCATCTGCAGCCCAGACCTACTCCCCAGGCCCAAGGCAAGCTGGTCCCCTCCGCCTGGCTTCCCCACTCCTCACCCGGACTCTGGCAGCACCAGCCTGCCGCCCCTGCTTGGCACATGGCTGCCTTTTGTGCTTCAATCACACCCCCCACACACTCACTCACTCATGTCCCCTCCCCAAGTGGGGGACAGCTGTTGTTTTTTTCCTGCAGGCATCATCCCTCTCTGTGGGACCACCCCTCCCCCGCTCGGTCCTCAAGCTTTGGAAAGGAGCTGATCTCTGAGGGATGGAAGGGGTGGTGCACATAGCCCGGGTCTGGCCAATCAGTGTGGATCCCATCACCCTGGTTACCAGGAATTGTTTGAAATTGTACAGGGAATCCAAAGTCCAATCAAAGTGAGATTGTAAGAAGAGGGCCCTATCTTTCTGCTGGAGTTGCTGAACCAGAGCCTGATGATGCTGAAGATTGGATAATGATACAAAGGCAGAGGAAAGCAGACCTGAGACAGGGAATTACAGCTTCCTGATGGCTTGATAAGCCCCTGGATCCAGCCATACCTGAAGTTAGTGGACCAGGCAATACTACTACTGCTACTACTACTAAATCTTTAATAATAATTATTATTATTACCATAGTGATTATAACAATCATTTTACTAATGCTATTTTGTTTTAGCTAGTCTTTCAGTTTCTGTCACTTGCAACCAATGTGGTAAAAGCTTCTTTTTAGGGATTCAACTAACAATGACCTCTCCTCATCCTTCCTACTGAGGATCCTTAGAACCTGCTTAAACCTGAGTTTCTTGACTCTTTTATTTTACTCTCTTTACAAAACAAAGGATGGGGTCTTTTTGCTGAGTTTGAAGACTCACTCTGGGGACAACGGCTTTAAGCAGATACGTCCAACTTGTCTGCTCAGGTTTCTGAAGGTCCATATCATGACTATTTTCCTAGACCCTGGCTCCCAAGAAGGTATGAATCAAGCCAACTTTGCTAGGTCTGTGTTTTCTTTTTCCATGATGAACACTGTCTGCACAGGTGTTCTTGTATTAGAAGGCAAAGTGGGCTATTGAAAATGAAAAGGAAAGAAAAATAAAATATGTGGTGGCCCCTGCTCTATGGCTGGTCCCAGAATCCCCACCCCCCTCTTCTCGGACAGTGTCCCTCTAGACCACCCTTCTCAGGGGATAGGCATGGGGACAGGCACCTAGCTGAGGCTTGGCCACCAGCTTGTGCCATCTCTGACACCATGATGTCAGGTGTACTCATGACCTGGGCTGGGCCAGGAGGACCCCATTCTGGGACATTCATCGTATTCCTGAAAAACAAGACACTTCCTTCCCCCTGGGGTTGCTTGTCCTGTAAACTCTGGAGCTACCAGGAATCACCAGGAATGAAATGAACACAGAGGAAACAGTCCTGGGTTGCAGAAAGGGAGCAGAGTCCTGATGACAGCACCGCGATGCCTGGACCCAGCCACGTGGCACTGCAGCCGATATGCTCAACGTCCCAGTTCCCTTGTTTCCTTGAGCTAGTTCGAGTTGGGTTTCTGAGTGTTGCAAACCAAAAAGTCCTAATGGAATTGTATTCCAAATTAGTTGTTTTAAGCAAATAACAATCACAACATTTTATAAGATGCCAAAGTGATCGTTACAGTAAACAAAATGGAAAAAAAAAAAAGAGAAGAAAAGAACAACAAGCAAAACCAGGAATTAATGAATCAGACTCTGAGTCACTGGGGTACATGGAATGGGGTTTTCTTTTGCCCCTTGGCATACGCCATGACTATGCTGTGGCTTCTGCCATCCACGTTTACCAGGTGGCTCTGCTCAGCTTGGTTGGCTGACTCAGGTTTTTCTCCCTTCCTTGTCACAGAGGAGGAACACAGGAGGCACCTTCAGTTCGCAGAAACTGGGAGGTGGGCTGACCATCCACCTCCATGCCCAGAGCAGAGAGAATGGGCCCTCCAGGCAGAGCAGGGCCATGAAGCAGGGCCCCCAAGCCGATCCCTCCTGCTCCCAGGGTCTTCAGGTACAGCTGCACAAGTGACACCCCTTACAACTCCAGGCTGCTCCTCCCGTAAACTATAGTGGGAACACTGTCCTCCCTGAGCATCCAACATGGCAACCCTGTGTGTTCCCAGCCCACTCCTGAACACCGGGTTGGCAAGGAATTCGAGCTAGAAGGCACATTACCCAAGAAAAGAATTACTGTCAGGGCCAAAGTCAATAAATTGATTCTAGAGTTCTATTTACCTCTATTCCCTCTTTTTGCAAAAAGGAAACATGACACAGATGGCTTTGAAAATTTCTCCAGAGGAAGTTGCCAAAGATCCTTGACCCTCAAAAATCTTTCTCTCTTTGTCTCTCTCCCATTATGTATCACTCCGACTTCCCTGCTCCAAAACCCTCCAAGCACCCTGCTGCCAATTGAGTCAAACCCAGAGGTTTTGCCCTGGTTCCAAATGCCCTCTGGGCTGTATGCTCCCCACACACCCTTCCAGAGATGAGTCTTACTGTTCCAGGTGCCTGGCTGCTTGCTGCTCCCTAAGCGCATCTGATACTACTTGTTGATCTTGAGCCGCTCTGTCCCCTGGAGTACCCCCACTCCACCCTGGGGACCAGTAGTCACCATTTTCATGCTTCTAACGTGGATCAGCCACTTCATTTCTTGCATTAGCCTGAGAGGTACACCATCGCTGCCCATTATAAGGACAAGCAAATGAGCTCTTGGGGGAGGTCAGACAACTTGCTCAAGGTCATTATTATGAGAAAAAGGTCAAGATCCCTTGGGTCTGGCTTCAAGCCCAGACCCCTTTCTTGTCCCCTTCCTACTTGTGAAGACACTATAAATGTCACATCAAATGTTCTCCTTCCTGGAATGTCCCTATGCCTCCCCATCGAAGTTCATTGGCATCTTGTTAAAAATTAACATCCTGAGCTAGGCACAGTGGCGCACACCTGTAATCCCAGCACTTGGGAGGCTGAGGCAGGAGAATCGTGAGTTCAAAGCCAGCCTCAGCAACTTAGCGAGGCCCTAAGCAACTCAGTGAGACCCTGTCTCTAAATAAAATACAAAATAGGGCTGGGGATGTGGCTCAGTGGCCGAGTGTCCCTGGGTTCAATCCCCAGTAACAAAAATAAATTAACATCCTGTGAATCAGGCAGGTTTCCTACAGGAGACAGAAGGACTCTTGGCTGGGACTTCAAGAGAGGCTTTTTATTTTATTTTATTTTTTCAGGGTTGTAGGCAGATTATAAAGGAAGCCATCAGGGGTGTGGAAGCCCCAGGGACAAGCCACACATGATGCTATTGCTATCCTACTTGGAAGGGGAAGAGGGAAGAATAGTGTGACCAGAGGTGGGAAGAGCTGCACAGGGACAAGAGCCACCCAACAGTCACTGAGAGGGTAGCTATTGTCAGAACTACCATCTAGGTAGAGAGGGAGCAAGGGAAGAAATACCCTGGCCTCTTTGCCTAGTTCCATGTTCCCAAGGATGTCACCCCCAGAGCATCAGGGGTGTGGATGCTCAGGCAAAGGTCAACCTCCCAGGCTTAAAGCAAGAGAAGAGCAGAGAGCCTAGAGGGCAGGGAATATTAGTTCTGCTTGATGCTATAACAAATTACCACAAACCTGGTGGCTTACAAAAATGCATTTAGATTCCCCTTAACCATGGTTTCAAATACGCACATTAACATTAAATAGAAAATTACAGAAATGAACAATTCCTGAGTTACAAGTTGTGAGTTGTTCTGAGTAGCATGATGAAATCCTACACTGTCTTTCTTCATCCCAGTTGGGACGTGAATCATCACTTTGTCCAGCATCTCCACACTGCATGTGCTACCCACCCAGCAGCCATCTTGGTTATGAGCTCCACTGTTACCTTCAAGTAAACCTTATGTTACTTCATAATGACTCCAAAGTGCAAAAAGAGTGATGCAAAGAAGACACCAGGACATAAACCAGGAAAGGACAGATGAACTCAGGTACTGCGTGGAAATGCTGCAGAATGTATAGGAAAAGTCCTAGTATAAATGGGGTTCAGTACTATCTGTGGTTTCAGGCATTTGCTGGGGGTCTTAGAGCATGTCCCCTCTGGTTAAAGGGGATGACTGTATTCTCTGACTGTTTAGGATGGCCAGAAGTCCAAATGAGTCTCACGGGACTGAAATCAAGGTGGCAGCAGGACTGCCTTCCTTCCTGGAGGATCTGAGGCGGAATCTGTTGCCTTGGTGTTTCCAACTTTCAGGGGCTGCCTTCTTTCCTTGCCTCATGGTCTCCTCTATCCTTAAAGCCAGCAATGGCCTGCTGGGTCCTCAAGGGCCATCCCTCTTGTTCTGGTTAACAAACTTAACTCCATCTGCAAATCTTTCCTTACTATCTAACTTAACACAGTCACAGGTCCCAGGGATTAGGATGTGGATGTCTTGGTGGCATTCATGACAGGTGCCAAACAGAAAACAATCAGCCCACCTGCCTTATGTGCACTTTACCTGGGACTTGGCTTTTTTCCCCTATGGTGGAGGCTTTCAAAGGAAAGGACTCTAAGTTACCTGGGATTGTGCATCAATCCATCCCAAGACTCAGTGGCTTAAGCAATGTTATTTCTACACACACACACACACACACACACACACACACATCAGCTGAGTGCAAGCCGACCTGAGCTGGGCTGCTGAGCACCCGTTTCACTGTGGGTTGTGTGGGTGACTTGGCTTCACAGTCTTTCATCTTTCTTGGACCAGTAGGCCAGCAAGGTGGGGTCTTCCCAGGCAGTGACAAAGATGCAATAAAGCACACAGCACCTCTTCAGGTTTGCTTGAGAGCTGTCACTTCCACCTAGCTGCCTAAGAAGGTCCTGTTGCCAAGCCCGCAGCCAAGGGGCTAGGAGCATACGCCACTGTCCAGGAGGCCATGCAAGGGTGTCTGCAGTGGGGATATAATTCAGACCACTCCAGGGGCCACACCTTTATCATGCTTGTTTGCCCTGCTGTCCCAGAATATTGCTTTTTGTTGAGCTGGTTCCATGTGAAAAGGTATGGAGCGAATGGATGAATGAATGAATTCCCACCAGTGGGAAGTGCTCAGCCAGGCTCAGCCTGTCTCCCACTGTGGCAGAGATGGCTCCATGCTCGGACTCCCCAGCTGAGTAGCAGCTGGCAGAGCATGAACACCCCAACAGCATGTTTGCTCCTTTGTAAGGGTGACTAGCCTGCAGCTCAGGTGGGACCGTGCCAGGAGCTCACCTCCCTTCCAGGGTGCTTCTGGAGGCTGTGCAGTACCCTAGAGGGTGCGGCTCCTGCTGACCAGCAGACGCCATGCTGCCTCAGCCATCTCTGCCACCTCCTTTCTTTCATCTCACTCTCCCTCAACAGACCTCTCCTGCTTGAACCCCTGTTGGGAGGATGACTCTTGGGCTGGGCCTATGATGCTCCAGGCTACCTCTGAGGCACAGCTGAGAAGACCCTGTCCTGCCATCCAGATGATTATGGTCTCTCGGGGACACATGAACAGCTCAAGAAGCAGGAACAAAATAGGAGCTTTGGCAGGTAGGGTCTACTCATAGGTATGCGAGAAGCAGCATCGGAGCTGAGGCTGGGGTTTGCCAGCCAGACAGGTAGAAATGGGGGCCTTTTAGGGATCAGCATGTGGCGTTGACAAGCACAGTCCCTGTGTGCATGGACTGTTCCAGGGACTGACTTCAGTACTGCTGGAGAATACCATTTGTGTGTATTTGGGGAGCAGGCAGCAGAGGGAGTGAGAGTGAGTGATGGAGGAGGAAACAGGAACCTCGTCACCAAGGTCATTTCCTACCTGATGAAGGGTTTGCATTTATCCTCTAAGCCACGGATTGACAGACTTTCTATAAAGGATGGGGTAGTTAATATTTCAGGCTTTGCATCTGGTATAGTCTCTGCTGCAACTTCCCAGCTCCACCATTGCAGCGAGAGAGCAGCCATCGTCAATGCGGAAATGAATGAGCATGACTATTTCCAATAAAACTTTATATACAAACCCAGGTGGTAGGCCAAATGTGGTCATGGGCTACAGTTTGTCAATCACTGCTCTAAACCCAAAGTCACAAACTACTGGTTTTGGGCCAATTCTGTCCCTCAGAGTTTTTTTTTTTTTTTTTTTTTTTTTTTGTTATGTATTTTTTAGTCAACAGTAAAAGATGAGGTGTTTTTACATAAAAATCTGAATTTCCAGGTTCCTGAGAGAGTCTGAAGCTCTGGTTGCAGCAGGCTTGCAATCCCATGTGGTAGTAACCAGCTGGAGCCCTCTGTCCCCAGGCCATGGGCTCTCAGTTTACCAGAGTTCTTGCCACTCCCTGTCACCTTCCAGTCACCACTTGTGTCCTGCTGTGCTAATGTTTTACTGGTGTCTCCCATGCCCCATGTATTAGTTTTCTAAGGCTGTCTAGAAACAAAGTACCATAATCAGGGTGACTTAAATGACAGTTCTGAAGGCTAGAAGTTCAAGATCTAGGTGTCAGCAGGGCTGGTTTCCTCTGAGGACTGTGAGACCCACACTGTTCATGACTTTCCTCTTGCTACTGGTAGCCTCGGGCCTTCTCGTTAGTGGGGTTCTCCTTGTGACCACATTGCCTGCCCTCCCTGGGTGCGTGTGTCCGCCTTTCCCCTTTCAAAAGGACATCAGCCACATTGGATTAGGACCCAGCTTAATGACTTCAATTTAACTTGATCACCTCTGTAAAGACTCTATTCCCAAATAAAGTCACATTAGGAGGTTCTGGAGGTTAGAACTCCAACATCTTTTTTGGGGAGACACATTCAACCTGTAGCACCCCCATCCCTTCACTTTATTTCCGGCCTGGCTCTTGCTGTAGCTACGAGGTTGCAGATCAGTGTTCCTGGCATAGCCAGATATGCCTGTTCCAAGAACTCACAGAGGACAGCAGAGGACACCTTTGGAAGGGGCAGGTCTGGTCTCAGGAGACATGAGAAAGGCTGGGCCAGGGCAGAGAGTGGGGGACTGGAGAGGAGGCGGGGAGGTCAGGAGGGAGGGAGGATGTGAACTCACCAGGCTTGATGAGAACTTGGAGGGGAGGAGAGGGAGGCTAATGCCCAGGTTTCAGGCTTGAGAGAACAAGTGGGCGGCTGTGATTTGCTGAAGGAGGGAGCAAATTTTAGCAGAGGTTTTGCACAGGGTGAAAACTGCACACTGAGATGGGGGAAAAGAGACAAAACCGTGCACAGAATCTCTATGGGAAGAGACCTGGGTCCAGGCTGTAGGAGAGAAGAAGGGAGACTCTGAACAGGCAGGAGGACATGGGGGATCCACTCAGAAGGGGGAGGCCATTGGATTATCTCAGAAGTTGATAGATTGATTGGACTGATTTTTTTTTTTATCCTTCTCTGAAGCCATACCCTCTGTTATTTCTTCCCCAGAAGGTAAGTGTTCCTCCTGACCTTTCACTTTGGGTTCAGCCATAAGACATGATGACCCAGCACCCCACTGGTCCAAGAAAGACAGGAAATATATGGAGCAGAGCCAAACCCAAATAACCTCCCAGTGCAGCCCTGGCTAGTTCAGTCAACACCCAGAACCTGCATATGCCTGAGCCAAATACTACTTAGGATTGTTTGTTACACAGCACAGCTGACTCATAACCAGTCAAATTGCACCATTTTAAAGAAGAGGAAACTGAAGCCTCAGGAAGTAAGAATTTTTCCCAATGGTATATAAATGATAAATAGTAAAGCCCTAGCTCTCCTGATATCTGTCCTAGGATTCTTTCTTTCTACTCCAGAGCAGTGACTGTCACTTCACTTCTGGTTTGTTTATTCATTCATTCACCAAACATGTTTCTAGAGATACAAAGACAGCTTGGGTTTTTTCTGTGTGGCTGGGAGATGGTGGGGAGATACCTTAAACAGACCAGGATTCATGGGGTAAGTGAGGCAATAGAGATGTGCTCATTACTGAGATGAAGCACCTAACCCAGCTAGGGGAAATCAGGGCAGGCCTCCTGGAAGAGGAGTATCTGAGCTGAGTCATATAAAATCAGAAGGGGCTGACCAGTCAAAGCTATGGAGTGAAGAAGTTGCCATGAGCATGGACTGGAGCTGAGGCAGAGGCTGGGGCTGATTGTGCAGGGTCCCTGGGAGTGGGGAGCAGCAACAGACAGACACCAAATTTCCTTGAGCCAGTAAGGGGAGGCAAGGAGTGGCAGAAGATGGGGCAGAGATGAAAGTAGAGTCTTCATCCGGGCCTTTGTCTCACAGAAGCAGTTCAAGCCCTGGCACCAGCAGGAGATTGGGGGCCAGTGTGGGTGCGGCCTTGGACAGGACAACTCATTCTCTGGGCTTGATTCATGTCCCACCTTTCAGTGATGGGGTTGATCTGAAGCCTTGTCCACGTGCTAGGCCAGCACTCTACAGCTGAGCCACATCCCAATCCTTGATTTGTCCATCTCTGAAATGAAGACCTGGACAAGCTGGCCTTTAGGGTCCTCTCCATCCTCTAAATCACTGGAGCAGGTTGACAGGGGCGTGAACACCCCATCACAGAGGAGTCTGCCTGTCCTGGCAGCTGATCCAGGCCCAGAGCCAGGAGAGAAGCCCCCTCTGCCCATGGGCTGGGGTTGGGTAGGCACCTCAGGGAGTCAGTGACCCTTCCCTGCAAGTGAAGCTGGCAACCTTCCTCGGAGCCCAAGGCTGGCCCGGGGACATGAAGAACAAGGACAAATGGGACATTCAGCATTAAATATAGGATTATCCAGATGGGGGAAACGACTTCCTGTCTCCCCTCCTCTTCTTTGCACAGAGGGAACCCGGAGACTGAGAGGTGTGGGAGTTGGGATTAGTCATTGTTGTGTGTGTGTGTGGGGGGACCTTTCAAAGGGCCATCCTGGCTCCAAGAGCCCTGTCCTCGCACCCAGTCTTAAAGCCCCCGACAGAGACCACCTGGGTGAAAAACAGACACCTACTACAAGAACCCCCATTTAACAGAAGAGGGGCAATCCAGCCAGGCTGGCAAGAAAATTTCAGGTAATTGATGTTATTTTCCCATTGACTATGTTCTGCTAGAAAAGATTTTGGTTACAGGGTGTAATCAAATCACACTTAAGAATTCTACTAAAAGATTACTTTTATAATGAGAAAAAATGTACTTTAAAAAAGGAATCTGTGGTATAACCTCCTCAGAGGGCAATTTGGTGATGCCTTTAAAAATATGAAATGCACACTCTCTCCGAGGTGGCAGTCACACTGGCAGGAATTGGTCTCACAGGTGTGTTTGCACACGCACACACACCTGCGTGGAAAGAGGTGCCCCTGCGGCTTTGTGTGTGGTAGTAAAAGATTGGAAACAACCCCAGAATCATAAAGGAAGGGTGATCAAGTAGACCCATTAACAGAACATCAACAAGACACAATACTCACACACACCCGTAAGGACTGTGGCAGAGGACTGTGAGAAAGATTTTCAAGTAATTTTTTTTTTTTTGTACCAGGGATTGAACCCAGTGACACTTGACCACTGAGCCACATCCCCAGCCCCTTTAAAATTTCATTCAGGGTCTTCCTGAGTTGCTTAGGACCTCGCTAAGTTGCTGGGGCTGGCTTTGAACTCGCAGTCCTCCTGCCTCAGCCTCCTGAGTTGCTGGGACTACAAGTGTGTGCCAAGTGTGCCCAGATCAAGTAACATTGTTTTAAAAAGGCAAGCAGAAGAACACTTGTATGCAGAAAATGATGAGGATGAATATAGAGAGATGGGCAGGAACTCTGTGTCACTTCCCTGTGACTGCCATAACAAATCATCACAAACTTGGGAGTTTAAAACAACAGAAATGTATTCTTTCACAGTTTTGGAGGCCAGAAATCTGAAATTAAAGTGTCATTTGGATTGCATGCCCTCTGGAGTTTGTAGGGGATTGTGATGGTTGATTTTTGTATCAACTCAACTGGGTCACAGTGTGCCCAGATATTTGGTCAAAGATTATTCTGGGTGTTTCTTGAGGGTGTTTTGGGATAAGATTCACATTTGAATTGGTAGAGTGAGGAAAACAGATTGCCCACCCTGCTGTGGGTAGTTGTCATCCAATCAGTAGAAGGCTTGAGTAGAACAAAATTGCCGACCCTTTCCCAAGTAAGAGAGAGGATTCATCTTGCCTCACTGCTTCAAATGGGGACGATGGTCTTTTTTTCTACCTTTGGGCTTGAACTGAAACATCATCTCTCCCTGGGTGTCAAGCCTGCTGGGTTGGCTCCCCTGGGTCTTTAGCCTACTGTCTCAACCTACAATCTTGAGACTCTACCAGATTCCATAACTACATGAGCCAACATGTGTGTGTGTGTGTGGGGGGGGTGCTATTAGTTCTATTCCTCTGGAGAACCCAACTAACACAGGGAGAATCTGTTCATTGCCTCTTCTAGCTTCTGGTGGCTGCTGGTATTTCTGGACTCATGGCCACCACTCCAATCTCTGCTTGTATTAAATAGTTTTCTGTTACTATAACAAAACACCTGAGATAATCAACTTACAAGGAGAAAAAGTTTATTTTTTACTTACAATTTTGGAGGTTTCAGCCAATCATTGATTGGTCCCATTGCATTGGGCTTGTGGTGAGACAGCACATTGCAGCAGGAGCTCATGGCAGAGCAAAACTACTCACCTTGTGGCCAGGAAGGAAAAGAGAGCACGGAGGAGGCGGGGGGTTCCACAATGCCCTTCAGGAGCAGGCCCCCCCAGGGACCTAAGGGACTTCTACTAGGCCCGTCTCTTAAAGGTTCCACTCCTTCCCTCTAGTGCCATCCTGGGGAATAAGCCTTTAGCACATGGGCCTTTGGGGGACATCTAAGATCTGAACTATAGTACTGCTTCTGTGGTGGCATTGTCTCCCCTTCTTCATGGTGTGTCTGTTTTATAAGGAGACTATCATTGGATTTAGGGCCCACCCAGATAACCCAGGATAATCTCCCCATCTCAAGATCTCAAGATTACACTTGCAAACTCTTTTTCCAAATAAGGTCACATTCACAGTTTCTAGGGATTAGGACATGGTGGTATCTCATAGGGGGTCATCACTGGATCCACTTTAGATTCCAGCTCCATGGCAGAGTGGAGGCCTCTGGAAAGAGACACCAAGAGATCTGGGTGAACAGGGACTTGATGCTCACAAAAACCCTTTCTACACTAGTGTTTGACTTCTTTCCATAAACACAGGTTAGCTGTTTTTGTAAAACTCAATAAGTAGTGCAGTTACTGGAATTTTCTAGTACCATTAATGGATCTTTTATACACATCATCTCACTAGAACAACCACCACCCTTCTGCAAGATCCTGTAGAGTGTCCAGTTCCCCATAGGTTAATCTTCAGTATCTTTTACAGCTGGATCCATAGAAGATGCAAGAAGAACATGCTTATGGGGCTTGGATTCACATTCAATGAAAAAATGCTAACTTTCTCATATACTCAGAATATGACTCAAGATTGTCATAATACTGCAGTGTACTCAAAACAGGTCAAACACTTAAATTCCTGATTGTGCAAGCATGGTTTCCAAGTGTCATCCCTGCAGTAGAAAAGGCTCCCAATGTAGGAATCACAACCCCTCAAGCAGAGGTCAAAGTCTTCTTCAGTGCCACTGGGCCTGGGAGAGGAAGGCTGGAGGTGGTTTGCCACACCATGTTGGATTATGGTCTTTGGACTCAGACACACTTTGCCTGCATATTAAACATGTCAGAGTTTTCTCTGCTTTCTTAAGAAAAATCTCCAATCTTTTCTTTCTCTTAGTCTGTGCTCTGTTCACACAGAGCTCTGAGAAAGGGGGGCTTGGAGGAATATGTTCTTTTCTTCTTAAATCCCCCCAAAGAACATCAACTTGGAAAACCTGATGATAAATGGCAATAGACACTTGGCCTCAGGAAGGGATTGGATTTGGGAGGGGGCGGGGACAAAGAAGACAGCGAGTGCTCTGTTTAAGGGACAACCATTATGAGCCCCCAGCACAGTGGTTACTCTAGAAGGTGGGCACAGGGGTGCCAGGGCTTCTGGTCTTTCTGGAGAAGCTGATCAACCAAATGCTTACGTAAACTCTCCCAATAATTTAATGTAGGGATCTGATTTTAAAGTCTTTTTAACTGCTGTGTAGGGCAAATACAAGACAATCATTTCAGGTTTAGCCTATGGCCCTCTTTCTAGGACTTCCATCTAATTGTGTTAGCTCTTTAAGGTCCTGGCCAGCCTCAAGCTATGTCTTCACCTCCATTTCTATGCCCAAGTACAGCCTTATCTTTTTTCTTTTCCTTTTTCTTTCATTTTTCTCAATTCTGCAGCCTCAATTCAAATAGCCTCCTGGGGGTTATAGGGAAGCAGCCCAAGACAGTGCCCTGGGACAGGGATTCACAGCCCAGGGAGATGGAAGCAGAAAAATGAGCTCCCTGCTTGCTGGGGGAAGGGAGGCTGTAAGGGGGCAGTGGCTGCTCCCTGGCTAGTCGCCTGGTTGTTTTGGACACTTGCTTCTGCAGACTGTTCTGTTCTCAACCGAATGATGCCATTTTTAGTGACTCATTAGGATATTCATTAAGAGTTGTTAGCACATCAAAACAGTGTCGGTGAAGGCTGGCCGAGGGCGGCTTCCTGGACATTAGTAGTTGTCTGAATTTCCTTGGCAGCAGGAAGGGACAAAATGACAGCAAGCAGATTTCCAAATGCTATCAGCTCGGAGGATGTTGTTTCTTCAGCATGCACTTAGTGAGTACCTACTGTGTATATGTATGAGCATGCAGTGGCTTCCTCTGGTACAAAAATGAAATACAAAGTCATCATCACCCACCCTTTCCCTGGTACATCCACCCCAGCTACACTGATTTTTCTGCTCAGATATGTTGCCTTGACCCTGCCCCAGGACCTTTCCATTTGCCACAGCCCTTGCTTGACCTGCTCTTTCCAGATCTCAGTTCCCAATTTTTTTTCCTTTCTGAAGAGATCATTCTTTTTGTGGGGATTGAGTCCAGGGGCATTTTACCATTGAGCTATATCCGGAGCCTTTTTTTATATTTTATTTAGAGACAGGGTCTCACTGAGTTGCTTAGGGCCTTGTCAATTTGCTGAGGCTGGTCTCAACTTGCAATCCTCCTGCCTCAGCCTCCTGAGTTGCTGGGATCATAGGCATGTACCACCTTGCCTGGTGAGAGATCATTCTTGACTCCTTGTCTGCTCTTGACAAACTCACCAATCACTCTCCAGGGCATTGCCCTATTTTATTTACTACAGAGTATTTATCAACAGTTGAAATCATTGTACTTTTCTTTGCTTACTGGTTTACCATCTATCTCCCCCGACCAGAACCTCAACTCCATGAGAACAGAGACCTAAGGGGTCTCTAGCTCGCACAAGAGTTCCTGCCACATAGTAGGTACCCGATTAATATTTGCTTAACAATGCAAAATGATGAGGAACAACCCCCATCCCCTGAGCCAAAGGTCATGACCCATCTGGTACATCCCTGATTGTACATCTCTGAGCAATAGTGCTCTTGGCTTTACTCAAAGCATCTGAGATCAGTCTGAAGGAAGATAACATGTGAGATAATGTGTTAATTTCTTCAGTTCATAATTCTCTTCAGCAAAGGAGACCCATGTGGGAGCACCAGCCCCAACCCGCCCTCCCTAGCACCATCAGTGCCTGCGGTGAGCCTCAGGTGCCGGCAACAGCAGGCGGGGATCAGCCAGGGGCATCCCAGGGCCAGGTTCTGCCAATAGATTATTTCTCTGAGTAATTAAGATGGAATTAAAAATTAATTCTTTCCTTCAGCCTGATTGCATTTCAAGGGATAAACTGAGTGTTATGGCTTTTGTGCTTTTTTTTTTCCTACCTAAATTAAATTGGATTGTGTTTTCCGTGATGGGGGAGTGAGATGCTAGGATAATTCAGCAACTTAAAATCCCTGGAATCCCTGGAGAGGAAACTGGTGATTCTTGGCCCCAGGAATGGACGGACCTGAAGTGGGTGCTCTTCTGGCCCTCACAGTGGACTTGGCTCCCTGAGGAGCAACTGGAGTCCTTGATATGCTCCTGACAGAGGAATGCAAGAAGTCAAGCTCACCTTGAGGCTCCCTGTGAGGGAATGAACTGGATCAGCCAGTCAGACCCTGTTCCAAGTCAGTTCTGCCATTCACTGGTAGCAATTTATCTTGGGCAATTTGAACCCAGATATTCCATCTGCAAAATGGGTTTGAACCACCTGCCTCATAAAGATGTTGGGGAATTGTGTGAAAATTAGGTTAGCCTAGTGGCCTAGAAAGCATGCATCCCCCCATCCAGGCTGAAAAGTAGTTGCTTTCCTTTCTTTAAACTACATTTCATTCATTCATTCATTCATTCACTCACTAGGGAATGTATTCCCATGGTTCAAAAATCCAAAGGTACAAAAGCATACAGAGTGAAATCTCATGCCACTGTCCCCTGGGCACCAGCTCCCCTCTGCAAAGGTAACTGGTGTTATCTGTGTCTTGTTTATTCTCCCAGAAATATTTTATGTACCCATGAGAAAACATGTTCATTCTTTCCCTTTTTGTTGCACAAATGGCAGTGTGCTAACTGCATCTTTTTAGCCTTTGTTTTATTTTGTTTTGTTTTCCTTTCACAATGTATTTTGAAGAATGTTCCATCTTGGTACATCACATGGTTCCTCAGTCATTTCCACAGCTGGATATTTACCAGTTGTATGGGCGATCCACAGTGTATTTAAGCAGCCCTCTGTTGATGGACATG
The DNA here is from genome assembly GCA_020662805.1 of Glaucomys volans. Taxonomy (NCBI): domain Eukaryota; kingdom Metazoa; phylum Chordata; class Mammalia; order Rodentia; family Sciuridae; genus Glaucomys; species Glaucomys volans. The sequence continues at coordinate 332,279 of JAJEJO010051190.1, forward strand.
CGTATTGTTTTCAATCTCTTGTTACTCCAAATAATTCTGCAATAAATAACCTTGCGTATAAGTCATTTTGCTTGCATGCATATATATCTCTAAGGTAAATTCCTAGAAGTGAAATAGTTGGCCAGAGAATAAACTGTATTTGTCAAAAATAAGAAGTATATATATTGTGAGAGGAAATGGATGAAACAAGAGTGTAGAATATTTGTAAGAATTGAAGCTCCTTGGTACATACAAATTCACTACGTGATTCTACTCTTGTGTGTGCTTAAAAATTCATAATAAAAAAAATTGTCAAAAGAAATGGGACTTCCCATCCCATATCTTCCACCAAAAAGCTTAGACCTCATCCCTCCCATCCACACAACAGGAAAAAAAGCTGAAAAAACTGAAAATCAACAACTCTTCTTAGATCCATCAGAGAACTACGGACATAGCAAACTGCTGCCCCTGAAACTGGAGAGGAGGGAAGATCCTGGGAGAATCATTACAGTCTAAGAAAACTTAAGAACTTAGACTGTAATTGATGGAAGCTCCGTAGGGACAATCCCAAGGGTTAAAGCTCCAAGTCCCAGTCTTAAGGGATGCTCCCAGTGCTGGTTTCACCGTTAGGAACTCTGTCAGGTTCTCAGAGTGAACATCAGAGAATATCCCCCACTTTTCCAGCAGGGGGAAGGGGGAAAGTAGCTATTTTTCAAAACACCAGAGCTTTCAGTTGTTAATCACAGCCTGCCATCAGAAGAAACTAAGTTTAATAAAGCTTACTTGAGCAAGAAAAAGGTTCTAGAACCTGGCAACATTCCAGACTGAAGTTGGTTCAGAATGTCCCCACCGAGCATATGGTGAGATCTACTTATAACCAGAAAAACAGGAATCCACATTCAGAGACGGCCTGATTGATGCAGTTCAGCTTTTGCCTTATATGGGCCTTGGTTATAATGTGGTAGCACTCAGCCTGGGATTGGCTGGAATGCAAGAAGTCCCTGAGTCCTAGGATGCTATGATTGGCTGAGGCTCAGTGGCTTCGTTACTGTGGTACGCTCTTACGGTACAACTCTGCACATCAAGCTAAGTTGCAGTGCAATATATTTGGAGGCCAGTTTGAGCCAAATTTCATCACTGAAGTACAGAGACCAGTATAGGACAAATTTATTTAAATTTAATAGAAGTATTGTGAGCACAATGCTGACTAACCAACCCAGGACTATGGAATCATAGGACTACAGAGTACTTCCCTTCTCACCTCACCACCATATCACTGAATGCCTGTTTACAGTAGTTCCTTATTTTGGCTGTACTGAGGATCGAACCCAGGGCCTGGAGCATGCTAGGCAAGCACCCTACCAGAGAGCTACACCCCCAGCCCTACAATAGACTAAAAAGAAACACACACACACACACACACACCCCAGAGCAGACTTAGATGTGGCAGGAATGTTATAATTATCAGATCAGGAATTTAAAATCACTATGACTAATGTGCTAAAGGCTGTAATGGAAACAGTGGGAATAGCAGAAAGAGAGAGAGAAAAAAAGATCAGGACAAACATTTGAAGCAATAATGACTGAGAATTTCCCAAGATTAATGTTAGACATAAAACCACAAATCCAGGAAGAACAGAGAACACAAAGCAGGATACATGCCAGAAGAGCTACACCTAGGTATATCACATTCAAATTTCAGAAATTCTAAAACAGAGAAAAAAAATCCTGAAAGGAGCTGAAAGGGGGAAACTTACTTATAGAAGAATAAGGATAAGAATCACATCAGTGCTTGGCAGGGTGGCCTGTGCCTATTGTCCCAGCTATTCAGGAGGCTGAGACAGAAGGACCACTTGAACCCAGGAGTTTGAGGCCAGCATGGGCAACCTAATGGGACTCCTTCTCAAAAGAAAAAGAAAAGAAATCAGATTTCTTTTCAGAATCTATGCAAGCAAGAAGAGAGTGGAGTAAATATTTAAAGTATTGAAACAATCCACCAATCTAGAATTCTGTATTCAGCAAAATGAACTTTTAGAAGTGGAGGACAAATGAAGACTTTCTCAGGCAAATAAAATTGAGGGAATTCATCGTTGTTGTTAAACCTGCCTTGCAAGAAATATTAAAAGTTCTTCAGAGAGAAGAAAAACTATGTGTGTCAGAAATTTGGATCCACATAAAGGAAAGAGTATTAAATAAGGAAGGAATAAGTGAAGGTAAAATAAAAACATTTCTTATTTTTTAATAGAAATAACAGCTGAGTATGGTGGCACACTCCTGTAATCCCAGTGGCTCCGGAGGTTGAGGCAGGAGGATTGCATGTTCAAAGCCAGCCTCAGCAACTTAGCCAGACTAAAAGACCCTGTCTCTAAATAAAATATAAAAAGGGCTGAGGCTGTGGCTCAGTGGTTGAGTGCCCCTGAGTTCAATCCCTGGTACCAAAAAAAGAGAAATAACAGATAGGAGTTTAAAATAATAAGAGCGACAACGTATTTGGTGATAACAGCTTATGAATAAGTGACATGAAGACAGCAGTGATAGAAGAGAAGGAAGGTGAATGCAGCCGCTATAGCATCGATGAAGAGAAGAAGGAGAGCAAAACTAGGACCATGTGGCTATTCTGAGATGCTTGCACTCCCCACAAATCCATATGGTGTCCATAAAGTGAACCTGGACCAGTTGTAAGTATATAATGCAAACTCTGGGGCAAGCATTAAAAATGTTTTTTAGAAAGAAGAATAATTAATGTGTTAAAAGGGGGAAATAAAATCAGACAAAATCCTCAATTAAAACCACAAAGACATAAAATAGTGGTGGACATAAATAGAAAAAAGAACAGGGCATCAAAGAAAGCAGTGACAAATATGGAAATATTAATCCAACTGTATCAATAACCACTTGAAACGTCAGTGGCATAGCAGATTTATTTGTAATTGTGAAAACTCAGAAGCATTAAATAGTGATGTCCTTCAACAGATGAATGGATAAATAACCTGCAGTACATCCAGACAATGGACTGTTATTCAGCATTAAAAGGAAATGAGCTATCAAGCCATGAAAAAAAAAACATAAAAGAACCTAAATGCATATTGCTAAGTGAAAGAAGCCAATCTGAAAAGGCTGCATATTATACAATTCCAATTCTGACATTTTGTAAAAATCAAAGCTATGGAGACAACAAAAACATCAACGGTTGCCAGGGGTCTGGGGAGGGAGGCATGAATAGGCAGAGCACAAAGAATGTTTAGGGCAGTGACTCTATTCGGCATGGTACTGTCATGTGGGTATGTCATTAGACATGTGTCCAAATCCACAGAATGCACAACTAATGTAAACTGTAGACCTTGGGTCAAAATGATTGGTAGGTTCATCAGTTATAACCAACGAACCGCCCTGGTGACAATGTTGTGATGCGGAGGCTATGCTTTTGGAGTGGGGAGATAAGGGAGCACGGGATATCTTCATGACTTCTCAATTTTGTTGTGAACCTAAAACTGCTCTAAAAAATAAAGTTTAAAAGAAAAAACAGAAAATAACACATTGGCAAGGCTGTGGAGAAATTGGAACCTTTGCGCACTGTTGGTGGGAATGTAAAAAGATGCAGCTGCTAAGGAACACAATATGACGGAATCTCAAAAAACTGAAAATAGAATTATCATATGATCTAGTAATTCTGCTTTGGGGGATTTACCTAGAGGGTTGAAAGCAGAGACTGAAGCTGATATCTGTGTGCCCATGATCATAGCAGCATTATTCAGAGTGGTTAAAGAGCAGAGCATTCCTGGATTCCATCAATGGGCTCAAAGTGTGGTTGATAGAAGTGTGGAACACTAGTCAGCCTTTAAAGGACGGAAATACTACAACATGAATGAACCTTAGGTCATTTTGTTAAGTGAAATAAGCCAGATGCAAAAGCACCTATACTGTACAGTTCCACTTTCATGGGGTACCTAGAGGAGTTTAAGGAATAGAAAGTAGAATGGTGATCACCAGGGGTTGGGTGTGGGGGGTGAAAGGATGGGGAATTATGTTTAATGGGTGGAGAGTTTCAGTCTGGAAAGATGAAGTGTGTTGGGGATGATGGTAATGGTTGTACATAATGCCACTGAGCCAAATGCTTGACAATGACCAAGGTTAAGAGGTTACCCTTGCCAGGTGTGGTGGTGCACACCTAGAATGCCAACGGCTCAGGAGGCTGAGGCAGGAGGATTGTGAGTTCAAAGTCATCCTCAGCAATGGTGAGGCACTAAGCAACTCAGTGAGACCCTGTCTCTAAATAAAATATAAAATAGGACTGGGGATGTGACTCAGTGGTTGAGTGCCCATGAGTTCAATTCCTGGTATCCTCCCAAAAAAGAGGTTATCCTTTATGTTGTGTGTATTATACCACAATTGAAACAAACCAATAGCAACAACAACAAAATAAACAACAACCACTGGTTGCCAGGGGCTCAGAGTAAGAGAGGGAGGAATGAATAGGTAGAGCACAGAGGATTTTTAGGGCAGTGAAATTACCCTATTTGTTACTGTAACGGTGGATACATGCCATTATACAACGGTCCAAACCCATAGAATATACAACACCCAAAGTGAACCCCAATGCAAACTCTAGGCTTTGGGTACGGAAGATTGCCAATATAGGTCCATTGACTGTAACCAATGGACCACTCTGGTGCCAAATATTGATAGTGGGGAGGTTGTGCATGTGTGGGACTGGGTAGGGACAGGGTGAGCTATGTGGGAACTTGCTGTATTTTCTTCCAATTTTGCTCTGAATGATGAAACTGCTCTAGCAAATGAGGGTTATTAATTAATAAAAAAATCCAGAATGTTCAACACAAAGAGTGAACCCTGAGGTAAACTGTGGCCTCTGGTTGATAGGGATGTGTCAATGCTGATTCATAGACAAATGTACCAGTTGATGTGGCATGTCATGGATAGGAGAGGCTGGGGTCGAGGGGCATGCAGGAACTCTGTACTTTCTGCTCAATTTTGCTGCGATCCTTAAACCATGCTAAAAAATAAAGTATATCAATTTTCAAAAACCAGACATGCATTTGTAGCTTGACATATTATCAAGCCCTCCTCCACAGGGGCGACACACACCGCAGTGTGTGAGGTTGCCTGCTTACACACACTGGCGTGGTGTCCTGACCAGTTCCCCAATCTTTGCCCAGTTTTGGTGTCTCCATGTAATTTTTTAGGTACAAAGTTCGTATTTAAAATGACACACCTACAGAAAGGAGGACAAATCATAAGTGTAAAGTTTGATAAATTTTCACAAAGTGAGCACATATCATCAACAGCACCAGGATCAGGATGTAGGACATCGTCAGAGCCCAGAAATCCTCATCCCTCCATCTAGTCACCATCCTTCCTCACCAGGATAACATTGAACCTGACTTCCATTAACATTGATTAGTTTTGCCTATTTTTGTATAATGCCGCACTGTCTTCCAAAGTAGTCTTTCCAATTTACAATGATGCTATGATGAGAATTTCAGCACATCCATTGCTTCATGAACACATAGAAATGTCCTTCTTTTTAATGTTTATAATTATCTCAATGCAGTTGTACTTTGCATTTCCCAAATAACTAAATAAGGTGAGTTTATTTCATGTTTATAGTCTCTTTTCTGAAATATCTCTTCAAATCTTTGTCCATTTTTTTGTTGAGTCTCCTATTTTTACTTATTGATTTGTTGGAACTCTTTACATATACTGGATAGAAGGTCTTTGAGGAGCTGGTTGTGGTGGTGCATGCCTGTGATCCTGGTGACTCCGGAGGCTGAGGCAGAAGGCCTTTTGTGCAAGTTAGCACAAAAGCGAGGCACTAAGCAACTCAGCGAGACCCTATCTCTAAATAAAATACAAAATAGGGCTGGGGATGTGGTTCAATGCTCAAATGCCCCTGAGTTCAATCCCTGATAGCCATCCCCACACAAAAAAGAAGTTCTTTGAGAAATACAGATAATATCTTCTCTCTGGGACTTGACTTTCCATTGTCTCAATAGTGCCTTTTGATGAGCAGAACTTGATTTCAGTGTAATCCAATTTATCAATATTTTTCTTTATATTAATGCCTTGAGGTCATATTAACAAACTTTTGTCTTCTACAGTATCACAAAGAATTTCTCCAATATTATTTTCTAGAAGCTTTATTATTTTACTTTTCATAGGGATGAGATAAGGGTTAATTTTGTCTGCACGGAAATCCAGTTGGCACTGTACCATTCATTGAAAGACCATCTTTTCCCTATTGCTCTGTGATAAACTTTGATAAGTTGATAAACTTTGTAAAAACTCAGACCCCACATCTGTGTAGGTGTTCCCATACTTTGTTCTTGGCCATTTATCTATCAATTTGCCCTTATGCCAATGTTATATTTTCCTAAAAACAGTAGCTTTACATTAAGTTGTGATGTCTGATGAGTCCTTTCATTTGTTTACTTCTTCAAGATTATCTTGACTATTTGTCATCTTTACATAGCTATGTAAAGTTTAGAATTAGCCCACCAATTTTTATCAAAAAAAACTACAAAGATTTTGATTGAAATTTTATTGGATTCACCATAGGTCAATTCTGGGGGAACAGATGTCTTGATAATATTGAATTTTCTACCCCATAGACATTATGTCTCTCTATTTATTTAGTTCCTCTTTAATTTCTCTTGATAATATTTAGTAGATTTCAGCATAGAAGTTTTATTCATCTTTTGTTGAATTTATCACTAGACATTTAACTTTTATGTCCTTATAAATGTCACCACTTTTTAAACTTTCATTTTAAAATTCTTATTGGTATATAGAAATATTGACCTTCTATCAAGTGACCTTGCTAAATATATCTATTAATGCCTATACCTTCCTGTGGATTTTCCACATATGCAATCATGTTATCCATGAATAATTACAGGTTTATTTCTTCCTCTCTAATCCTTTGACTTTTTATTTCATTTCCTCACCTTACTGTACTGGCTAGAAGCTCCAGTACTGGGTTAAACAGAAGTGAGAAAATGGAGATCCTTGTCTCATTTATAATCTCAGGTAGAAAACTTTGAATGTTCATCATTAAGTATGACATCAGATGTACACTTCTTGTATGTATCTGTTAGTCAGTTTTTCATTGCTGTGACCAAAATACCCAACAAGAACAACTTAGAGGAGGAAAAGTTTATTTTGGCTCATGGTTTTGGAGGTTCCGTCCATGGTGGGCTGACTCCATTGCTCTGGGCCCGAGGTGAGGCAGAACATCAGGGCACAAGGGTGTGGTGGAGGAGTGCTGCTCCACTCATGGAAGCCAGGAAGCAGAGACAGAGGGAAGGGGTTGCAGGGAAAGTGAACCCCCCACTTCCCCCTGCATAACCCCATGACCCACCTCCTCCAGCCACACCCACCTGCCTACAGTTATCACCCAGTTAGTCCATGCAAACTAGGATGGACCGATTATGTTACAGACCTTGTAATCATTTTGCCTCTAAACATACCTGCATTAACACAGGAGCTTTGGGGGGACACCTCATATTCAAACCATAAAAATATCTCTTATTATATTAAGAAGGTTTCCATTTATTGTTAGTTCGTGAAGAGCTTTTAAAAATTGTAAGTGGATGTTAGCCAGGTGCTGTGGTGCACGCCTGTAATCCCAGCACTTGGGAGGCTGAGGCAGGAGGATCGTGAGTTCAAAGCCAGCCTCAGCAACTTAGCGAGGCCCTAAGCAACTCAGTGAGACCCTGTCTCTAAATAAAATACAAAAAAAAAAAAAAATAGGGCTGGGGATGTGGCTCAGTGGTGGAGTGCCCCTGGGTTCAATCCCCTGTACCAAAAGAAAAAAAAAAATTGTAAGTGGATGTTGATTTTTTTATCAGTTACTTTTTCTGCATTTACTAAGATGATCATAAGATTTTTATTTTTTATTCTATTAGTGTGGGAAATTACATTGATTTTAAAAAAAAAAACAGCTTTGTATTTCTCGAAAAAATTCAATTTCTTGGTGATATATTATTCTGTGTTTCTGAATTCAGTTTGCTAGTAATTAATTTAGGAATGTATGTCTCTGAAAGAGATTGGTGTGTTCATAACAGAGATTTTTAAAAATGTTTTTTCCTAATCAAGTTTTGATATGAAGGTTATTTCTGCCTTTATATTTAATAATTGGAAATTGCTCCTTTTTCTTCTTAAATAATTAAATTATTTCAGAGAATAATTTAATTCTCTGGTGGCCTTTGTGTGAGATTGGTGATATTTCTTCCTTAAATGTTGGAAGAATTATTCAATAAAAACCTATTGGCTAGGAGTTTTAGTTGTGAATATAATTTCTTTAATAGATATAGGAATTTTCAGATTTTCATTTTCTTCTGTCAGTTTTGGTAAATTGTATTTATCTAGCAATTCTTCCATTTTTATCTAAAATTTAAATTTACTAGCATATAGTTATTCATAATACCTTCTTATCTTTTAATATCTGTAGGGTTTGTAATGATGTCCCTCTTTTCATTCTTGATATTGGCTATTTGTGCCTTATCTTTCTCTCTTTTAAAAATCAGTCTTCCTAGGAATTATCACTTTTATTAGTCCTTTAAAAAAGCATTCAACTTTACTTATCCCCTCTGTTGTAAGTTTGTTTTCTAATTCATTATGTTTTAGTGCTGGGGATTGAACCCAGGGCCTTCTGATGCTAAGCATGTGCTCTGGCACCGAATTACATCCCAAGCTCTAATTTTTGTTATTAGTTTTACTAAATTTCTTTACTGGGTAAATATGCTGTTCTATTTTAATCTTACTGCTAGAGTTGGGATAAGTGTTCCCCAAAGGCCTATGTTTAAAGACTTGGTTTCCAGCATATGGCATTATTGGAAAGCAGTGGAACCGTTAAGGGACAGAGCCTTCTGGGATGTCATTCAGTCATGAGAGGCATCCTCTGGAAGGGGATATTAGGAACCCAGTCCCTTCCTTTTCCTCTCTTTCACATCCTGGTCATGAAGTGAATGGCTTCACCATGAGCTCTTGCCACGATGTGCTGCCTTACCACAGCTCCAAAAACGACAAGACTGACCACTCATGGACTGAAACTTTCCAAAATAACTCTTTTTGCTTTATAAGATGATAACTTAAGTATTTGTTACAGTAACAGAGAACTGACTAACACACTATTTTTGTTTTTGTTTTATTCTGGTTATTGAACCCCAGAGGTGCTCTACCATTGAGCTACATCCACCTTTCTTATTTTTTATTTTGTGATGGGCTCTGGTTAAGTTGGCCTCAAACTTGTGATCCTCCTCCCTCAGCCTCCTGAGTAGTGTGGGGGGGTCAAGACTGCACCCCAATGCCTAGCTCACACTATTTTAAATCTTCCTTTCTCTTAAAGTTTTACTTATTGTCCTGTAAACATGGTTGTAGCTGTACTCAAAGGAGTTTGGATATATTGCATTTCCACAATCATTCTGTTTGAAATGTTTTATAATTTTCTATATAAATTTAATTAAAATTATATTTTAATTCTTAGCTGAGGCACCTTAGAAGAATACAACTTTCAAATATTTGGGTTTTTAAAAAAATTCTTTATTGAGTTTTAGCCTAATCTCAACATGGTCAGGAAACTCAATCTTGTGAAATTTATTGAGACTTGCTTTAAGGCCTATAGTTCATTTTAATAAATGTTCCATGTGCACATAAAAAGAATGTGTACCGAAAGATGTGGAGTTTAGTGTATCATATTTGTAGATTAGGTCAAACTAGTTAAACATATTATTCAAATAGTCTATATTCTCACTGACTTTGTGGCCTATGTATTCTAAACAGTAGTGAGGGGAGTGTGCTAAAATTTTGCAGTGATGATTGTGGATTCCCCTATTTCTCTATTTAGCTCTATTTGGTTTTTCTTTAAAATACTTTGAGGCTGTATAATTGGTACAAAAATATGGAGAATTATTGTATTTTCCTAGTAGATTTAACCTCTCATCATATCTACCTCCATATTCTTATTTAAAGCCTACTTTATCTGATATTTACAACTATTTGTTATGTTTAGTGTTTTCCTGGTATCTACTTTTATATCCTTTAGTTTGTCACCTTTTGACTTTAAAAGTTTATCTCTTATAAATAGACATATTGCATTTTAAAAATCAAATTCAACAACTTTTGTCTTTTAATTGGAGTATTTAGTTCATCTATATTTAATGCATATATTTGTATAGTTGGGTCTAAATCTATCATCTTATAATTTGCACTTGTTTTAAGCAGTTTTTCATCATTTTGACTAAAATACCTGACAAGAACAACTTAGAGGAGGAAAAGTTTATTTGGGGCTCACAGTTCCAGAGGACTCAGTCCATGGTCAGCTGACTCCACTGCTCTGGGCCACAGTGAGGCAGCACATCGGGGGAAGGGACTCAGTGGAGGAGAGATGCTCAGCTCTGGCTGGGTCAGGGAGCACAGGAAGAACAAGCCTTCCAGGACACACCCCAGTGACCCACCTCCTCCAGTCAGCTCTGCCTGCCTATGGTTACCACTCAGTCCTTTTAGGATGGGCTGATTAGTTTACAGCTCTCACAATCCAATCATTTCACCTCTGAATATTTCTACATTAATTAACAGGAACTTTTGGTGACACCTCACAACCAACTGTTATAGTTTTCTGCTTGTCCAATCATCTGTCCCTTGCCTTCTTTTGCATTTATCAAATATTTATTTTATTCTGTTTTCTTCCTTTATCAGCTCCTTAGTTTTGGCAATTAGTCTAAAATATCATTCCTGACCTATTAAAGTTCAGTGTAAATTAATAACTTCATCACTTCCAAGAGCTACAAGGACCTTGAGCATTTGATTAGATTTATTCCTCACCCACTTTCATGCTTCTGTTCTTTTATATTTTAATTCTACTTTGATTCAAAGCCCTAAAAGACATTTCATCATTGTAGTAAAAAATAATTTACCTTCATATTTACATTTTCTGTTACTCTTCTTTCCCTATTGCATCTTGATGTTTCCAAATGGGAACATTTCCTTCCTGCCCAAAAATCTTCTAGAATTTTCTTCAGTGTGCTTCTGCTCATAACGAATGATCTCCGTTTTTGTTTGCTGAAAATACCTTTTCATTACCTGAGGGATATTATCTGTGGAACCTGGGGCTGGTAGTTATTTTCTTCTAGTTCTTTTAACTTCTCAGTCCAACATCCTCTTTATTTCATCATTTTTATTGGGAAGTCAGTTGTCAATCTTATTGGTATACTTTGAAAATAGTTGGCATTTTGTCTCTGACTGTTTTTAAGATCTTCTCTTTGTCTTCAAATTGAAGGTATGTTATCTTTTGTATGTTAAGAAAATTCTTAGCCATTATCTTTTCAAACATTGTTTTTGCTATCTTCTTTTTCCTCCCCTCCTTGGGTTCCAATTACTTACATTTCAGCATGGCTCATATGTCTATTGTTCTTTTCTGTGTTTTTCCATTCTGTATTTTCTTCATGCTCCAGTCTGGGATATCTCATTCTGATCCATCTTATAGTTCCACAATTTTAACTTCAGAGTTATCTAAACCCATTATCTTAATTATTGTGTTTTAATTTTTCCCATTTTATACAACTTTATTGACTCATAATTGGTGTCAAAGGAATGCATGTATTTAAAGTATGATCATATTTGACATATATATTTACTTGTGGAATCACCACCATATACGATAAGTTTTCTCATGCACACAATCTGTCTCTCTCTTTCCCCGTCCCTAAACAATTGATCTGCTTTTTATCACTGTAGATTAAGTAGAATTTTATGTAATTGGAATTGCATGGTGTATATTTATACAAATGGCATCACACAGTATGCATGTAGTTTTGGTCTGGTTGTTTTTAGCTCAGCATAATTTTTTTTTTGAGATTCATCCGTGTTGTTGCATCTATAAATTGTATCAAGATGCATCATTCATGTTGTGATATCAACACAGCATGTGTGTGTGTGTGTGTGTGTGTGCTGCTGGGGATGGAACCCAGGGTTTCACACACATGAGGCAAGCACTCTACCTCTGAGCTATGCCCCAGCCCTAACAACCCATTCTTTCTTTGTTTCTGAGTGGCATTTCATTGTATGGGTGTGCTACAGTTTATCCATTGCCTGATAAACTGGCCTTTGAGTTTTCATAGTTGTTGCTATTACAACTAAAGTTTTATGAACACTCCTGTGTCTTTGTATGAGAGTTCCAGTTGCTCCACATCCTCAAAATGTTTGATATGATAAATGTTTTTAACTTCAGTTATTAATGGATGCATAATAGGATCTCATTGTGATTTTAGTTTGCAGCTCTCAAATGACTAATGCTGCCGAGTGTTCTTCATGCACCTATTTGACAACCACATATCTTCTGTGGTGAAGTGTCTGTGCAAATATTCTGTAGAAACTGGGATGTTTGTCTTCTCTTTTTTTTCAGCTGCAATAGTTTTAACATACTATTCCTTGAGTTGTGACTGGCCTTTTCTTTTCTCCCACTTTTAACCACTTTGTGAAGGTATAGTTTTCAGTTCATACAATTCACCCATTCAAGTGTATGGAGCAGTGATTTTTAGTGACGAGTTTAGTTTTTGACTTACCACCACACTCCAGTTTTAGAGCCCTTCCATCACCCGCCCCCAAGTTCTCTCATGCCTATTTATATTCACTCTTTACCCTCAATATGGCCCCAGGCAATCATAGATACATTTACTATATCTTTAGTTTTACCTTTTCCAGAAATTTCATACAGGTAAAAATACATAATATGTATTCCTTTCTGTCCCACTTCTTTCACTTAGAATAATGTTCTTGAGGTTCATCTATCTTGTTGCACTTATCATTAACTCATTTCTCTTAATTGCTGAGTGATATTCTGTAGTATAGATATACCATACTCTGCTTATGTATTCATCATTTAATGTTTGAGTGTTTCAAATTTGGGACTATTACAGATAATGCTGCTAATGATATTTGTATGCAATCTTTCTGGATATACCTCTTTTCTAGGAATAGAATTGTTATCATATAACAAGTGTATGTGTAAGACATTGCCAAATATTTTTGAGTTCTTTATATATTTTGGACATTAATCCTGTAAGAAGAATAATTGGCAAAGATTTATTCCCATTTTGTAGTCTCTCCTTTCATACCCTTGTTTTCTTTGCTGTGCAGAAGCTTTTTAATTCAATGCCATCCCATGTATTGATTCTTGGTTTTATTTCTTGAGCTTTAGGATCTTATTAAGGAAGTTGATATCTGTGTCTAGATGTTGGAGTGTTGACCCTGTGTTTTCTTCTGTCAATTGTACAATATCTGGTGGAATTCTTAGAAATTTCATCCACTTTGAGTTGACTTTTGTGCAGGATGATAAATAGGGGTCTAGTTTCATTCTTCAACAAATGGCTATCCTATTTTCCCAGCACCATTTGTTTAAAGGCTGTCTTTTCTCCACTTTAGCTTTTTGACAACTTTGTCAAAGATGAGATGGCCATAACTGTGCGTTTGTCTCTGTCTACTTTATTTCCTTGGTCTTCGTGTCTGTTTTGATGCCAGTGCCATGCTGGTTTTGTTACTATAGCTCTGTAGTAAACTTTGGCATCAGGTATTGTGACACCTCCAGGCTTGTTCTTGATCAAGAGTGCTTTGGTTATTCTGCCCTTTCATTCTTCCACATGAATTTTAAGACTTTTTTTCTAGTTCTGTGAAGAATGTCAGTAATTTGATGGGGTTGCTTTGAATCTGTGGATCACTTTTGGTAATACGGCCATTTTAACAGTATTAATTCTTCCTATCCAAGAACATTGGTGGTCTTTCCATCTTTTAATGTCTTCCTCAATTTCTTTCTTCATTGTTTTATAATTTTCATCATAGGGTTTTTTCACCTCCTTGGATAGATTCATTCCCAAGAAGTCAAAAAACTCAACACCAAAACAACAAATAACCCAATAAATAAGTACGCAAATGAACTGAACAGACATTTCTCAAAAGAAGTAATGCAAATGGCTAACAAATGTGTGAAAAAATGTTTTAACATCATTAGTAATCAGGGAAATGCAAAAGAAAAACCACACTGAGATTCCATCTCACCCTGGTCAGAATGCCAACCATCAAGAATATAGACAATAATAAATGCTGGTGAGGAGAGAAAGCAAAACATGCATTGTTGGTGGGACTGCAAATTAGTACAATCACTATGGAAATCAGTATGGAGATTCCCTAAAAAATAGGAATATGACCTAAATAGGAATATGACAGGTGGGTCACCATTTGACTCAGCTGTTCCACTCTACGATATTTATACAACAAAACTGATATCTGCATACTATAGCAATACATACATGCCACCATTTATAGAAGCACCGTTCACAATAGCCAGGTTATGGAACCAGCCAAGGTGTCTGTCCACAGATGAATGGATAAAAAAAAAAGTGGTATATACACACAATGGAGTTCTATTCAGCCATAAAAAGAATGAAATTTTGTCATTTGCTAGTAAAGGAATGGAACTGGAGAACGAGTGAGATAAGCCAGATTCAGAAAGTCAGGGGTTGAATGTTTTCTCTTAATGTGATAGCTTAATAGAAAAAAGGAGTTAAAAGAGGGGTCTCATAAAATAGAAAGGAAAACAGTAGAGTAGAGGTAGGGGGTGCAGGGGAAGGGAGGAATGAGATAGAAGGAAAAGGCGAAGAACTGGGGAATGCAATTGACAGAATTATGCTGTATGCACGTATGTGTGTCACAATGAATTCCACTTTAATGTATAGTTATAATACAAAGATGGAAAAATATGTAAATAAATAGAAAGAAGACCCAAAGAATAGAAGAAAGGGAATAGGGGGAGGGATGAGGAGAGGCAAAGAAGAAGAGCTAGAGAATGAAATAGAGCAAATCACGTGCACATAGGAATAAGTCACAATGAATCCCACCGTTATGCATAATTATAATACACTAATAAAAACATAAAAGACATTGACAAACAGATATTGACTTTTAAAATATATGTACACATATATATATGTTTTAGATGTAAGTGAACATGATACCTTTATTTTATTTTTATGTGGTGCTGAGGATGACTCCAGGGCCTCACGAATGCTAGGTGAGTGCTCTACCACTGAGCCACAACTCCAGCCCCAGAATATT
>JAJEJO010051194.1:0-27857 GCA_020662805.1 Glaucomys volans
CCTCCCAAGTCCCTTGGATTACAGGCGTGCCCCACCACGCCCGGCAGAAAGAAGAATTTTTAAAGCCTCGTAGTGAGCCTGCCGCCCCGGGAGCACTCAAGTAGCTGCCAGATGATCTGTAGGGAGGACAAGAGGACCCCAGGATTTGAAGGCTCTCAGATCTGGGGACTCAGTGCCTTGGGGATATGAAGAGGGAAACCAGGGGTGGGACAGGCCGCCTGGGGGGTCCATCTGCCCCGCTGGTGTGAGATGAGCCCCAGCCTCAGCCGCACAGCAAGGCCACAGCAGGGACAGCAGCCCCTGCAGAGCAGGCGACTCAGGTGGCCGCAGCAACCGCTCTGCGCAGCCTGAGCTGGCCGCGCCTGGGCCCTGCCTCCCATTCGCTTCAATGGTGACACTTGAAGGGTCTCACCAACTTCAAAGCTGCGGGCTTCAGGGCAGCCAGCTGAGGAGAGGCTGCCAGGGGAGGCTGCCAGGCTGGGGACAGCCTCGCATTAAACACTTCAGTCGCTAAGGCGTTGGTGAGATTCTAAACACCCAGGCGGCCCCCAGACACGGGGAGGCTGGGCATGGGAGAGGCCCCGGGACCCGGATGATCGGGCGGCCGCCCACCCCTCGGGCTGTCCTGCTGCTCCGGCCCCCGCAGGAGGGCGGCAGAAAGCGGCTAGCGTTTCCGAGCTCTGGCGCTGAGGATGCCAATCAGACCCCAGCGTGCGGGGCCGAGGCCGCAGCCTCAGGTCGCTCGCCACGGCCTCCTTCTTTCCGGCCTCCCCTCCAGCATGTGGCCTCCCGCTCCGGTCAGGAGGGGCTGCGCATGCGGGAACTCTGACTCGGTTTCCCCTGGAGGCCGGGAACGGGAGGATGGGCCCCGAGCCTCGGCTCCTTCTCCTGTTCTCTCGGCCGCAGCCTCTCCCGCTGCGGGGTCTTGGCATCGCTGGCTCTCGTCATCGTCATCGTGGTCCTGGGGAAGGGGTGCAGTGGCTGGGCCTGCACCAGTGTGGCTCTGCACTTCGTCATCGGGAATCTGCAGCTGCAGGGTCACCCAGGAAGCCGCAGCTTGCGGTCACTCTGAGCCTAACTGGCCGGCCTTAGGGACCAGGGCAGGTGTCCTGGCCCAAGGTGGCCGGGGTCCTCCGCAGGGCTGCCCTGAGTCCGCCTTGGTCCATCTGCGTTTCCCACCCCGAGAGCCTTCCCCCAAACATCCCTGGTTTTTCCCCAGCCCTGGGAGGGAGCCCCGGGTCCCCTGCCAGGCAAGCCCGATCCCTCTGAGCCGCTGCCCGGCTCCCCGCGGCACCCTGAGAGGGGCTCTGATGGGCAGGGCAAAGAGGCGACAGATCCCTGCCCGGCCTCAGACAGGGCCACCCTGGCCCGTCAGCTGTGACTGGCAGGAGCTTTGGAGGAGAATCCTGTGGTTACAAGACATGACGCCATACTGTGCCTCTGTGGGGCCCAGCTGGACAGTGGTCTCCAGAGGAGTTTCAGGTGGCACTTGCTGCTGACTTGTGCAGTGCGCACCCTGGACAGCCAGCAGGGGCCCACCCCTCTGAACTGGCTGCCTCCCCGGAAGAAGAGTAGGTGGGCCCTGCCAGGGAGGCGCTCTGCAAAGTGCAGGACCCCGGGGACGCAGGGGGCATCAGGAGAGCTTGGCCACAGCTCTGGGGAACCGGGACTGTGCTTTCCTTCCTCTCGCGTGTCCCCACGGACGCCGTGGGGTGCCTGCTGACAAGGGTATTCTGTGTCACCCTGTTGATTCCTCCTCAGGTCACAGGCGGGGCTGACCCTGTGCGGGGTGGAGAGATGAAGGACAGATGGATGACGGACAGACAGGGAGACGGGTGTCAGGTGGCGGGTGGTGGAGGGCACCTGGATAGACAGTGCGTCCCCTGTCCCTGCACTGGGCCGTCCTGCAAGGCCACCAGCCGTCTTTTCACTCAGCACACGTTTATTGGCCGAGGTCTGACGGCGCCGGTGAGGCCTGGAGATGCCGGGTGGGTGGAACCGAGCCCTCCATCAAAACCCCACGGTGCCCGGGGGCCCATGGGTTCCCATGGCTGCTCTGCCTCCCACCAGTGCATGACGTGGCCAGCTTCCCCTCTGTGGGGACAGGGCCAGGATCTGCCTCGTGGGGCTCCTGGGGTCAGTGAGGGGCCCAGGTGAGGGGCCAGCACCGCTATGGCTGGAGTGGCTGCAGCAGCGGGCACGTCAATCCGAGCGCCCGAGGAGGCTCCGGAGGGCAGCATGGGGGCAGGGCCAAGATGGGGTCCCCAGGGGCCAGGGCCGCCTGCACCCAGCTCCACCCAGGGTCTGGGGCTTCTTCCCAGCACCCTGGGTGGGCGAGGGGCATCCGGAAAGTGGGCAGGAAGCGAGCGTGTGGCTGTTGGCCAGGACTGTCCCAGCCAGCAGCGTCCGGTGCCCAGCCAGGGAGCAGGACCTGGCGTCGGGTTTCACACGGCTGCAGGGCCAGGCGGTGCCCTTTCCTGGCCTGGGAGAGCCAGGCGGGCTGGCCGCCGCCAGCTCTTTCCACACTCGGCCCTCCCCCGTGGCCTGAGCTGTCCTGGTCCCCACAGTGGCACCTGCCCCAAAATAGCCGCCCATGTGAGGCGGGAGAGAGGCAGAGATTAGGGTGGGGCGGGGCGGAGGCCAGGCGCCCAGTGACCCTGTCGCCTGGGGATATAAAAGCCCATCGGGCCGGGCGCCCCCACCCAGCCGGGCAGAGCACTGGGCAGCACTGCTCCTCTGTCCTCGAGGCCATGGGGCTCAGCGATGGCGAGTGGCAGCTGGTGCTGAACGTCTGGGGGAAGGTGGAGGCCGACCTCGCCGGCCATGGGCAGGAGGTCCTCATCAGGTAACGCAGGGACCCCTGCCTGGAGGTGAGGGCCGCGCAGACAGCTGGCGCGGAGACGGGCCGCTCCCACTCCCTCCCGGCCGGACTCGGGGAAGGAGAAGCAGCCCCGCCATGTCAGCAGCAGGGGAGGCTTGAGGGTCCAACCCGGCGGCCCGGAGCCCACCAGGAGGAATCTTAGAATCACACACAGAGTTAGCGAAGGCCCTGTGGGATATGTCCCACCACCTCACTTACTAGATGAGGACCAAAGGTGTCCCCAGAGCCACAAGCCTATTGAAGTCCACGAAATGTCAAAGCTAAGGCGTGACTTCCAAGGTGACACAGGTCGGGATCCAGACATTGCTGAGCAGCTGTGTGACCCTCAGAAAGAAGCTCAACCTCTCTGAGCCTCAAATTTCTCTCCTGTGCAATGGGGGGACATCCTAACCCCTACATCTCAGAAGAGAACTGAGAGCTAATCAGAATTTCTCCCCCTCAGAGGACCTTCAGCCTCCCTTGGACTCGCCCCTCCTGCCCGCCGGGAGCACGGTTGTCTGAAGGGGCTGGTGGTCGGCTGGCGGCCCTGAGGAAGGAAGCCGGGTTTCTGCTGGCCGATGGCACTGAGCAGTTCCCCGTCTCTGTCCCTGACACCAGCAGCAGGGCGCTGGGCTGCAACAGGCCCCCCTGAGTGGATGGAATGCCCCCCAGCCTCTCATCAATCCCCGAGCCACTGTTCCTGTGTGACCTTGGAAAAGTCACTGGCCCTCTCTGGGTTCTGTTTCCCTATTGGTTGAGTGAAGGGAGGGTCTTCTGTCCCACTCTCGGGACGCAGGGTGCGCTGAATCCGTGATCCTCCCTGGCCTCAGAGGGGCCGCGGGGAGAGGCACTGCAGGCGTCCTTCCAAGGTGGTGAGGGGCCTCTGGTCCTGGGCAGTGACTTGGACATCTTGAAGGAGACTCATGGTGTCGTGTGATCTGGAGACATTTCTTCCCTTCCCAGGGCAGATCAGACAGGCCTGCCAGTGGCCAGTGGCCAGTGGCCAGTGGCCAGGGGCCAGCGGCCAGCAGCCAGGGGCAAGACACATGCCCAGGCTGGGCCCCTGGAAGGCCCCAGAAGGCGTGGCAGCCTGTCATGTCCTAGGCTGCAGGACACCGGGCCTGGTCACTGCCCTCCTCTCAGGCCCGGGGTGCAGGGCGGTGACCCCCCTGGGCTGGGGGACCACTGGGGGCAGTCGGCTGGCCTTGGGCTCCTGCTGCAGGCGCCTGGCCTTGCTCCTGACCTTGGCGAGGTCACTCCTCTGGCTGCGAATGCGAGAGGGTGGTTCTGTCCTGGGAGACGGAGGCCGAGCAGCAGGCTCACCTCTGCCCAGGGCCTTCCTGCTCACGTATTTTTGCATTTTGGTTGTTGGGGCGAAAGGTTTTGAGGCCACGAAGTTGAAAAGCCACCGCTGGTGTCCCCGGCTAGGGGGACAGGAAGAGTAGCCCAGGAGTCTGGAGCGGTCACGGTCGGGCCTGCTCTAGGCAGAACCTAAGACTCCTGGTGAAGGTGGCCAGATGGTGGTGGTGGTGACGGCCACGGGGAGGAGGAAGGCACACGGTCATACAGTGCCTACTGAGAGCCGGGCCTGGGGGTGTTTCACCACAGTTAGGCCTCATGGCAACCTTCTGGGGTCATCACCACATTGAACAGAGAGGTTAAGTCACTTGCCCAAAGTCACACAGCTAGTAAGAGGGGGCTGGAATTCAAGTTCAGGACGCCAGAATTCAGCCTCCCTGCCCTTGAGGACGCTGCTGTCCTGCCCGTGGTCTCGCCAAGCTGGAGATGGCACACAGGTCAGCGCAGGCCACGGGACAACACCCCACCTCTGCAGGCGGGCCTCGTCCGTCAGTCTCAAGGTGCTGCGGTCAGGGGATCAGGGTGTCCCCGTGCAGGACTCAGGGCCCATGGAGCCGGCAGCCATGTGGCACGGGAATGGTTTAGCAGAAATTAGCGTTGTCCTCCTGCGCCATCGAGTATCATGGGGGCCCCGTCTCTGGCTGTGAGTGGAGGATGAGGCACCGGAAAGACTGCTGGAGGTTGAAAAATCATCTAGGCCAACTCTTTTGGCAAGACCCAGAGAGGTTGAGTGACTTCTTCAGTGCCACACAGCACATCCGATACAGAGCCAGGCCAGAACCCGGCTTCTGTAATTCTTTCCCCTAGACATTGAGGGACTCTCCCAATGCCCGAGATCCCTGCTGCCTCCGATGCCAGTCCTCCGCCGGCTCTGCCCCGGCAGCCTCCTTCCCGTGTCCTGACCTTGAGCCTCCCCAGGGTGCCAAGCCTGCATCTGTCATCAGGAATCCAAGGATCATTGTCGCCAGATAATAATAGTCAGTGGCTCTGGGACCCTGGGAGGAAGGTGCCAGAGACGGGCTGTCAGTGACGCATGCGGCTTTGGACGGGGTCCCGGTGACGTGGGGATGTCGGTCACGGCTGTGGACAGACTGGCGCTCTGGGGGGGACAGGCCCCGGGGGGGCGCTGCCCTGTCCACGGTGTGAGGCTGGGTGGGTGCTGCTGCTTGGCAGGGGACGTGGGCACTTTGTGCACACGCGTGTGTCAGCCTGCGTGACGTGGACACAGCCTGAGCTCCGGCCTCCAAGTGCAGAGGGAGGCCAGGTGGCGGGGTCAGCGGCCTCGGTCTCCTCACCTGTCAGGCGGGTCTCCCCCGAGGCTCTTTAATGAGGCTCCTTGCACCCACTCAGAGACGCCCTGAGTGCCACCCGTGTGGGCGAGCAGATTGTGGTGTCCTCGGGCACCCGGGACTCAGACTCTACCACCTCCGCTCCCTTCCCGGTGGGGGACAGGCTGCTGGACGGGAGGGACCTGCTCACCAAGGGGCCTGTGCATCTCGGGGCTGAAGCAGCGCTGGGCCACCAGGCAGGGGGCTGGGACCTGCTTCCTCTCCAGGTCCCTCGCCCCAGGGATGCTGGCCTGTGGCCTGCTGCCACCGCAGCCCAGCTGGAGCTCACAGCTGGGGTGCCCGAGCCGAGCCCCCCTTGGTGCTTCGGCCCTGCTCTGTGCCAGGCAGGGTGGCTGTCCTGGGCCTGGAGGGGACAGGGGTGGCCAGGGGAAGGCAGACTGGGCACGAGGGGCCAGGGCCTCACCCCTGGATTCCTCCTCTGTGAGGTGGGGCGGTGACAGGACCTCGGCTGGTTCTGGGCCAGGAAACATGCCCGTCCTGGGCAGCATCTGTGGCCCTCGGCCCACGCTCCCTGGCCAGGATGCTCACCCCAGGTCAGAAGCCACCATGCCCCGTGTGCCAGGCCAGGCTGCTGAGGCTGGAACAGGAGCTGGACCAGGGAGAGGAACCGCAGACCTGGGCATGGGTCAGGGTCACCAGCTGCCCAACCACAGGAGGAGACAGGAGCAGGGGAGCTGGGGGCGTTAGCTGACCACAAGCTAGGGAGGAGGTCAACAGGTGACAAAACCCAGACCTCGTTCTCAGGTGGGGGGAAGAGAGGCTCGAGGTCCTCCCTGCGACTATGGGATGGAGACACAGGGACGGAGTGCTTCCCAGTGACCATTTGCGGCTCAGGCCACAGTGGGGTTACCAGGATGTCACGGAGCCTGAGACCACAGGAGAGGAACCGCTGGGGGGACAGACGCCTCCGGGGAGGAGGGAGCTCGGGCGGTCGGTCCTCCCAGACCCCTCGGGGTGCCGCCCAGGAGAGGCCGTGGCACCGTCCAGGACTGGGCTGGGGCTGGGCTGCGCCGCCCAGGCTCGTCACCTGCCGCTGGTCTCCCGTTCGCCCTCGAGTGGGTGGGGGACACACTCCAGCCTGGGGAGGCCCAGCGTGCCGAGGACACTCTCTGGGTGACTCGGGCCTGGCTGTGACGTCACACCGTGGAGCCTGTCCCCACAGCTGTGCAGGAGGGTGATCGACGAAGGCAAGCCCAGGCACAGAGCCCAGCAGGGCCTGGCCAGGGCAGGCGCCCGGCCACCCAGGGCCGCTGGAGCCAGTGCCCGGCCCGTCGTCCACTCCCTGACACCTGGCAGGTCAGCAAGGCCAGGGCAGAGCAGGTGGCCCTGTCCTTCCTGCCCCTCATCCTGACGGCGAGGGGCGATGGGCGAGGCGTCCATGAGACAGCAAGAACTTCATGTTCTTAACTTAAAAAATGTACCAAGCCGGGCGCGGTGGCCCACGCCTGTAATCCAAGCAACTCAGGAGGCTGAGTCAGGAGGATCGTGAGTTCAAAGCCAGCCTCAGCAACTTAGCGAGGCCCTAAGCAACTCAGTGAGACCCTGTCTCTAAATAAAATACAAAATAGGGCTGGGGATGTGGCTCAGTGGCCGAGTGCCCCTGAGTTCAATCCCTGGTTCAAAAAAAAAAAGAAACGTACCGGGTCGAACCCGGGCCTCGTGCACTCGTGGCTGCACCCGGGCCGGTGTCCATGGCAATAAAATGATAATAACTAGTGCTCAGAACACGTGCCAGACGCCTTGCAGGCCCTTAGCAGGTAGTATCTCACTTAATCCTCTAAGCAGGGACAGGCTCTCCCGTTCCTTGGCTGAGGAAACAGGCACAGAGAGGTGCAGTGAGTTGCCTGAGGTGGCACAGCTCAGAAGAGGCCGCTGGACTGGCCTCGGTCTGGCCACCCAGACCCCGCTGCCCGTCTCCACGTCCGACCCCAGCCCTCTGTGTCCACAGGCTCTTTAAGGCGCACCCCGAGACCCTGGAGAAGTTCGACAAGTTCAAGAACCTGAAGTCGGAGGACGAGATGAAGGGCTCGGAGGAGCTGAAGAAGCACGGCTGCACGGTGCTCACGGCGCTGGGGGGCATCCTGAAGAAGAAGGGGCAGCACGAGGCCGAGATCAAGCCGCTGGCCCAGTCGCACGCCACCAAGCACAAGATCCCGGTCAAGTACCTGGAGGTAGGAGCGGGGCGGGAGGCTCGCTCAGGGGCGGGTCCTCGGGCCCCACCGCAGGCTGGGCGGCTGCCTCCGCGTCCCCAGCTCCGTGTGCCTAGCCTCATCTGCCCACCTACCATCCGCAGGACCCCGGCAGCCGGGTGCCCAAGGGGTTGGCAGCGGGCAGCTCAGGTCCCAGCATCTTGGCAGGTGGAGGCAGCCGGGAGCGCCCGGCAGAGCCGCCAGGGACCTCCTGAGAGGGGCTGGCCTAGGGCCGGGTCCTGCCTCCAGTGCGGGAGGTGACGTGGGAGGGGAGCTTGGGGACAGCTGGAGACAGGGGTGTGCTGTGATGGCTGGGGCAGCAGCAGGCCGGTGTAGGAGCGAGGAGGAGGGTGGTGGGCCAGTCAGCATGGCCAGGCTGGACACTGGCCAGGTGCTGCCCAGGATTGGGGTGGGGCAGGAATTGCATTCCATGTTTTCCTTTCACATAAAAAAAGTTCAGAGATAGAGAGTCCAGGCCTCATGTGGGGGCCACACAGCCACCAGGGGTCCAGGCTCACTTTCTGTGCTGCTATCTTTAGCATGTGGTATCCATCCTCAAAGTTGCCTCATGGCTCAACATAGCTGCAAGAACTCCACCTCCTTCATCCAAATTCCAAACAGGAAACAAGAGAAAG
Organism: Glaucomys volans; assembly: GCA_020662805.1. NCBI lineage: Eukaryota > Metazoa > Chordata > Mammalia > Rodentia > Sciuridae > Glaucomys > Glaucomys volans. The sequence goes on from JAJEJO010051194.1 coordinate 8,393, forward strand.
AGAGAAGACTCCCTTTTAAGGAGTTTAAGAGGTTCCAGAGTCTCTTCTATTCCTTTTGTATAACTCTCATTGGTCGAAGTGAGTTATGGAAGTCACATGGAGAGCTGGGAAGTACAATCTGCCGGGACTCCCAGCAGCTAGTGCTCTGTTGTGAGGAAAAGAGGGGAGACAAATGGCGGGCGGGCAGTCTGCAGTCTCTGCCCGGCAGGCACACTTCCCATTTGGAAACTGGGGCTCAGAGAGAGCAAGCAGCCTCCTCGGGTCCCCAGGCCCTGGGGCAAGTCAGCTGCTCCACCTGCACCCCGCCCAGTGTCCCTCTGCCCGTCCCTGTCATGGCACCTGCCAAGGTGACGTCCTCATGAATCTCTCCCCGGCGGGATCTGGAGCCCCTCAGGCAGACCTGCCTCTCTTGGCTCCGTGCCCAGCGGCTCAGGACACTGAGGACTGACCCTCCGGACAGCGAGGGCTGAGCCCCAGCGTCGTGGACAGAACCAGGTCCACCTCTGACAATCCAGTTGAACTTGAACACATAATCCTCAGAAAGGAAGTCGGGTCCAGCCCAGCCCAGGCCCCTCAGAGGGCCACCTCGTGTCACTGTGCACAGGGAGGTGGCCCCGGGCTGGGGTCTAAGGGTAGCTTGTGTACAGCTGCCCGATTCCACAGGAGGCTCCCTATGGAGGCTCTGCCAGAGTCTGGGAGGCCGGGCTGGGGCCTCCACAGCCTGTTTTGCAGGGGAGGTCACACCCAGCGCCAGGCCGGCAGCTGTCCCAATCCTCTGCGGGCAGGGCCTGCAGCAGGACCCTGTTGCCGGACTTTCTTGAATTTGTGAGATTCAGGTGAACTTGGCCTGTGCCCACAGCAGGTGGAGGGGACCTGCTTCTGGGCCCAGGGCGTTCGCGGTGTGACGCTGGCTGGCGTTTCTCCTGCCTCCGTGTCCCTCACCCCAGCCCCGCCACTGGCACTTGCACCCTGGGGCCTGGAGACAGGAGAAGAGCCAGCTGCGGTGGCCCGCCTCCGGCTCTGGCAGCGCCTGTCCCCCCGCCCCCATCTGCCATGGGACCTCAGTCTGGCTGCCTCATTGTCTCCTGTCAAATGTCACCACTTGGTGCTCCAGCCAGGGGTGTGGCTGGGACCAGGTCCTGCTTCACTGTGGAGGGAGCAGGCCAGCCCCGGGGCACCCTGTCCCGTCTCCTGGTAATGACACGCATCCATCTTCGCCCAACCCTGGGAAGTCGCTCTCTTCTCCCTCTGTCCTCCCCCAGGATCTGTGGGCACTAACTCTGTCCTTCCACTCGCTGTGTCCCCAAAACCAGGTCTCTAGGGCTGGGCGCCCCGCCCTGGGGTCCATCCCAGCCCCAGAAAAGATAAAAAAGGAAAGAAGGCAAAAGTAGGGTCTTGAAAGCAACACCCAGCCAAGTCACTAAGGGCAAAAGCCAAACACCAACTGAAGACCCCCCTCCGGGAGGAATCCTGGGTGACAGCTCGGCAGCGAGGTCCCCGCCCTGCGTGCTACCCGGGGAGGTGCCCACCCGCCGCCTGGTGGCAGCGGTACCTCCACAACAGCCCTGGGGACGGGAGGGTTCCCATGCGCCGTGGAGGCTCCGCCGAGCCTCGGTCTCCCCTCTGCAGCGCGGTGGTAGCCGCTGTCCCGCGGTGGCCCTGACGCTGCTGGCTGTCACTTACTCCTAGCAGCCTGGACGAAGGCGGAGCCGGGGTGCCATCTGGCTCCGCGCGTCCCTTGCCACCCCGTGACCCGCGCCCTCCCGCCCTCCCGCAGTTCATCTCGGAAGCCATCGTCCAGGTCCTGCAGAGCAAGCACCCCGGGGACTTCGGCGCCGACGCGCAGGGCGCCATGAGCAAGGCCCTGGAGCTGTTCCGCAACGACATCGCCGCCAAGTACAAGGAGCTGGGCTTCCAGGGCTGAGCCCTGGGCCGTGGCCCCGATGCCGCGAGCGCATGTGCTTGGGTGTCCCCGCTTAGGAGGGGTGGGGCGCGGCGGCGGGGCCCAGCGGAGGGCAGTCGCCCTGGGCCGCCGGGCTGGTGGCCTCGTTTCTCCCTTGGCCAGATCCCAGCGGCTCCCTCCGCCCTCCAGCGGCCTCTCCGTCCTCACCCTGCACCCCAGAGCCACGCCGTTAGCTCCCCCAACACCTGATCCTCACCTGCCCTGATCCCAGCCGATGTCCCTGTGTGAGACAGCCTGTGCCCTCGGAGCCGGGTGGCCCGCCCGGTTTTAATAAAACACCTGCAACCTCCCAGTCTCTGCCTGGCCTTGGTCACTCCCTGGGGTAAGAGAGGGCCCACCCCGAGCCCAAGAGGAGACAGGCAGGCGACCCCGGGATGGTGGCCTGGGGCGGGGTCCAGGGCCGGGTGGGGCCGTGGAGGGAAGGGCGCCGGGAAGGGCGGGGTCTGGAGCGGGCAGCGTCAAGGGCACGGGCTGTGGGAATGCCGCCAGAGGGGACGGGACCAGGGAGGGGGTGGGCACTGTGGTCACAGCTTCGGCAACATGAGAAGGTCACCGGCCGGTAAATGGCAGAGCCCGGAAGGCGGCGGGGACTCTGGCCAGGGTCCCTGCCAGGCGGCCAGCTGTGGCAGGCGCTGACCTTCTGGGGGGAGAGAACAGACAGGCACGGGGCGGGCAGCTGCGAGCACAGGCGGGGAGACCGATGCTCGCCCGCAAGGGCCCAGCGGGCAGCAGGGGGCGCCCCTGCGGGGACCCGGATGTTGGCCTGTGGGCAGCGCTCCAGACCTGGGGGCTGAGGCCGGAGGGGTCGGGGGCTGGGCTGGCTGTGCCACTGTGGCACTGGGCGCCACCTCTGGGCAGCTGGAGGCCCACACACACGTTGGCCAGGCCAGGGCCAGGGGCCCTGCTTCCTGCTGCAGGCTTGGGGCGCCTTCTGCCCTGGGTCAGGGCTGGGGTCTCCGTCCTGGATCCCGGAGGAAGCTTCCACGCCCAGGGAGCAGGCTGAGGGACAGCTCAGTGGGCAGCCGCTGCAGGGACCGGAGGCCTGCGCCCTGGTGAGACCAGGCGGACAGGATCAGGGCTGCGGGCAGCACCTGCGGCCTTCGTTCACCAAGTACTTGCCCAGCCGCGGGCAGAAGCATCTCCGCGTGGACCTTGAGGTGCCCAGTAACACGCTCCTTTTTTCTCTTTTTTGTCTGTGACTGAATTCGATTCCTGGTCTGAACCCGCCTTCCGCCTGCGCGGCAGACACGTGATCTCAGTTTACCTGAGGTTTTCCTCAATCCCAGCGCCAGGAAGCAGAGCGAGAGGAGGGAAGGGCACCCTCTGGGCAGGCCCGAGACCCAGCTCCTCCAGCCACGTCCACGGCCTCGGTCACCACGGGCCAGCCCATCAACTGGGAGGGACTGACCAGCGACGGCTCTCACTGTGGACGCAGGAGTTTTGGGGACACCTTATATTCCAACCATAGCAGGGTTCTCCAGAGAAGCGACACCCACACACACACACACACACGCACACTGTAGTTTGTAAGTGACTTTTTCTCCAGAATTATCACGGCTCTGGGAACAGGGTGCTTCCCGTGAGGTCTGGCTGAACTTCCAGAAGGGCAAATCCTCACGACAGCTTGTAATGATGGACTTGTCTGCTCATTACCATTATCATCATTGTTATTATTGTCCTGGGGATTGAACCCGCAGGTGCTTGCCCGCTGGCCACGTCCCCAGCCCTTTTTACTTTTCATTTAGACACAGGGTCTCATTGAGTTGCCTGGGGCCTCGCTGAGGTGCTGAGGCTGGCTTTGAACTTGCAATCCTCCTGCCTCAGCCTCCTGATCTCTGGGCTGGAACCAGCTACTTATTTGATTTTTATTACACATTTTCTGCTCTTGCTTTGTGTCCCCCTGGTGGACAGAGCGGGCAGGGTCCTCCATGGGTGTGGAACTGCCCTGGGGACCTCGGGTGCTCAGGAGGTGTCAGCAGGTCCTGAACGTCCAAACCCTGAAGTGGAGCTCTGCGGGTGTGGAGCATGCTGCCCCCACACGTCCTCCTGTGAGACGTCCCTGTGAGGACGGCAGGTGTGGGGGCACCAGCAAGCCCAGCTCCCTGCCTGTGTCACCTGCCGCCCTGAAGTCCCCATGAACCTGGGGACAGCCCAGGTGACTTCTCATGCTGGGGCTGAGGCTCTCGGGCAGGAGCGGCGAAGGGCAGGAGAGGACACTGGGGAAGCAGGACTTGGCGTGACCCGGGCCAGCCTGCGTGACAAACCGCGAGGAGCTCATCAGCTCCAGATGGCTGGCCGCAGCTCCCGACCTGGCAAACCTGGCTGAGCAGAGCTGGGATCGGGTGACCCTGAGGTCGGACAGGCAGCCCTGATAAGCCACCCTGCTCTGGCACGTCCGCACCTCCCCGGAGACTCAGATCCCGTCCTGCTCTCCTACCAGTCTCAGGGCCTCTCTCGCGCACACTCATGCTGTGCTCCCTGACAAGCTAAAGGCGCGTCTTAGAAACAAACTGACAACAGGAAGGACAGGAGGGCTGCCACGGGCCTCCACCTTCCACCCACAGCAAACCAGTAGCCTCGGTCTGCCTCAGTTTACCCCCAACAGAATTAGAAACAGGTGCATGCAGGTTTCAGCAAGCCGGCCTTGGCCGGGAACTCCTCCCCTCACTGGAGGGTCCTATTGGGGTAAGGTGCTCCTGAGGCTTGTAGGGCCTCTCCCAAGGGGCCGTGTATGCAGATCCGAGCTAGGTCCACGTGAGCTTTATGATTTATCAAGAGTCAAAACACTTGCCGGGTAGAAGGGCCATCCTTCACCACACGAGGTAGAGGCAGAGGTGATTTGTGGGCCTTGTGGATTTTGAAGCTGGGTTTTTAGGGGCTTAAGGTTTTCAGCACTAGGGACTTGATGTGGGAGGGGGTGAGATGCAGGGGAGGAGGGACTCGACAGCCCACCCCAGCTGGAGCCGGGGACCGCCCACTTCACCGCTGTGTGAGTTGAGGCTCCACAAGAAAAATGCCGGCAGAGGTTGATCTATTGGGAAGAGTTTGTTTAAATTACTGGCTCAGATGGTCCCCTGTGGGGGCCTTTGGGAGTTTTGTCACAGTGACGCAGAGCTGATGCTTCATGGGAGAAGGGACTGCCAGGGACAAGGACCCAGCACACTTGAAACCTTTCCTGTCATCCAACTTGTTCATCCTTTTAACAGCCTACAAAGTGCCTGTCACCATCATCCTCATCATTGTGATGGTTAATTTAACGTGTCAACTCGGTCAGGCTCCAGCTGCGTGGTCTAAACACCCGTCTGGTTGCTGGACAGGTCTGTTTTGAATGTGATTACCCTTTAAATCAGGAAGCTTTGGGTCACACAGATTACCTCCACCTTAAGGGTGGGCCCCATCTAATCAGTTGAGGGGCTTAAGAGAAAAGACTGAGGAGAAAGGATTTCTGCTGCCCGAGCACCTCTGAACTCAAGCCTGCAACAGGCGCTCTCCCTGGCTCTCCAGCCTGTGGCCTGCCCTGCAGATTTCAGATTCACCAGCCTCTGGAATCATGTGAGCCAATTTCTTAAAATGGATCTCTAAATATCCACTGCTTTTGCTTCTGTTTCTCTGGCCTGACCAACACGATCACACCCTGATTCACAGATGACGCAGCGCTGCGGTCTGCACCCGGAATCTCAGCTCGCCCTTGGTGAGCAGGTGGGACGCGTCATGCCACCCAATGGGGCAGCTGGAGTCCCACCCTGTGCCCCCAGGCACCCTGAGGCAGAGCCGACGGCAGTGGATGGTCCTCCCAGGACAGGACCCGCTAACCAGCCAGCTGTCACCTAGAGACCAAATCCCCTGCTAAGCACCCGCAGGCTGGGCTGGCCAGGATCTCAAGCCCGGGTGTCGGCCAAAGTCTCCGGGGTGGCCAGATCCAGGCCACCACCTCTGAGGGTGTCTCCTGAGCAGGGCCAGCCGCTCCGGCAGACCCAGGTCACTGCCAAGAGCTTCTCTCTAAGCAACACCTCTCTCCAGAAGCTGCTCCTGGCCAGCGGGGGTCTCATCCACCACGTGCCTGGGAAACGCCTTCTGCCCCTCTCCGTGGCCGCGTGGTGAGTCGCCCGAGCGTCAGGCCTACCACCCGACAGTCCACACCCCGTGGCCCCGCGGCCTGGGGCAGACGGGCACGGTCCTGGTCAGGACCGTCATGCCCACCTCTGCACACAGCTGCTTCGGAGGCCGCTGCGCTTCCCCTGACGTGGAGATGGGTTCCCCGAGCAGGAGCCCAAGGGAAAGGCTTCTGTGACCTCGACACGAGGCCACTGCCTCCTCATGCTGCACTTAGGCCCAGTCACGCAGGTGGCCCATGTCCAGGGCAGGAGAGCTGGGCACCATCTCTGGATGGAAGGACTGGAGGGGCCATGAGGGGTCCCTGCCAGCCCTGGGCCTGGCAGAGCAGCGGGAAACGGCTCCTCCTCTCCTCCCCTCCAAGACCCCTACCCCCACCCCTGCTTTCCACCTGGATGGCCACCCCTGGGACAGCACAACAGGCTCTCTGTCCTCGGCCTGCAGGGACAAGTGCTGGAACTCCAAATTTGGGGATGAAGCCTCCATTTCCCTTCTGGCCCAGCCTCCCCGCCGGGGAAGCCCCAGCTGCCGTGGGATCCTGGGGTCGGTGGGTTCTGCTCGCAGCACCTCCCTGTCCCTGTTCCCACGATGGCTTTTGCATATGGAGGAGGAAACGGCTCCCTCCGTCCAAGCCGGGAATTCTGTGCGTCCTGCCAGGACTTGGGGCCTGTCCTTGGGCCAGGATTTAGAATAGTGTGACAGGTGCCTAAAGGGAGGTGCCTGCCAGAGAGGCTGGGGCCACAGCCTGGCGGGTGACAGGCACGACAGGAGCTGCTCCCAGAGCGAGAGGGCCGCAGAGCGCCAGGGCACGCACGGGGCTGGAGACGGTGCCCAGGCCACTCCGGGCAGAGCAAATTGTTGGGTGCTTGCCAGGGAGCCAGCAGGCCACATTGTCTGCACTCTATCTTGTGAGGGAGGAGCCACTGAAAGAAAGCCATCGGTACTGACTTGAACAGAACTGCAGGTGTCCCAGTGTGACCTCAGAATCATGACGGCCAGGTTCACATCACGGCCGTGCACGTCCCTAACTGAGGAAGCACTAAATGTTCATGCACCTCAGTTTTCTCTTCAGCAGGAGGGACATAACCACCTCCTGGGCTTGTGAGTTCTGCACTGGGAAACTTTCAACCTCAGACACCTGAAAACAAGCAATTAGAACAAACTTAAAAATAAATAAACTAATTTTATTTAAAAAAAAACCTGAAAACACTACTAAGATTGGCTTGAAAGTGAGGAGTTTAATGTATCATCAGAATCTGGAGGCAGGGAGGTGAGTTTATAGCTCAGAAGACCAGGCTCTAGGTCGACTTCTCCATCCTCTGTAGTCCATCACCTGCAAATTCGGCCTCACACAAAGTCTCAGGGCAACAGGCAAAATGTAGACAAGCTCTTCACCAGAGAAAAATGGATGGCCCTAGTCCAGTTTCCAGGAGTCCTCATTTCCTCCCGACACTCCATGAGCACCGCCTTTACTGTCCGCATTCCTATCAGCATTCCTGTCTTCTGAGCTCCCATCAGAACTGCCCATGAAGCTCTGCTCCATCCTGTATCTCCGAACTCTTCCAAACTCCTCCTGCAAACCAGTTCTAAAGTCTTCTGAACCACGAGGTCAGCTTAGTTGCAGCAATGACCCACTCATGGCACCAATTTGTCAGTCAGCTTCTGTTGCTATGACCAAAATACCTGGTCAGAACAACCTAGAAAAGGAGAAGTTCATTTTGAGCTCTGGGTCTCAGAGGTTTGGTTCCTGGTGGGCCAACCCCATTGCTCTGGGCTTGAGAGGAGGCAGAACACCGTGATGGACGAGTGTAGTGGAGGAAAACGGCTCACTCATGGTGGCCAGGGAGTAGAGACAGATTGAGGGGCCTGGGACAAGATACAACCCCCCAGGACACACTCCCAGTGACCTGCTTCCTCCAGCCATGCCCCGCCTGCCTACAGTCACCACCCTGTTGGTTCATTCAAACCAGGGTGACCTGATTAGGCCACAGCCCATGATCTAATCGTGTCACCTCTGCATATTCCTCCATGAACAGGGAACTTTGGGGGGACACATCCAAACCATGACGATGGAGGAGCCAGGGGACAGCAACGGAAGATGTGGGCCTGGATCCAGAGACAGGGCAGGAGAAGTCCTGCCCGCTCACTCAGCGTGCCTGAGTCTTGTCCCATTGCCGTCCCTGTGTGGCCTTGGACAGGCAGCCCCAAGTCTCTGAGCCCTGGCTTCCCAGGTGCTGGGTGGGTCATACTGAGCAAGGTGAGGGCTGCCTTCAGAGCATCATCCAAACCTGCTCCCAGGCTGCTTGAAATCCCAGGATCTGGACGCCAGATCCTGGGAGTCCGGGGATGGCCCAGCTCGGGCTGTACCCTCAGATGAGGAAACTGAACCGGGGGGTGCACCTGGTCAGCTGCCATGGGGAAAGGTGGCCCTCTTCACGGCTGACCCTGGCCAGAGGGCTCTGCTGGGGCCTGCACGGCCCTGGCCCCGTCCCTGTCTTCTCCCCTCCTGTGGCTCCTGTCCCTCCTCTCTGTCTGGGTCTGTGTGGGTGCCTGACACCATGACCCTGGCTCCTTGTGCTCTCCTCTACCCCTCCATCTCCTCCCTCCCCAACCCCAGACCTCCTGAGAGCTGTGAGCTGCTCAGTATAAAGAGCAGTTTACTGCAGGGTGGGGGGTTGAGGCCAGTGGAGGCCAGGCCTGGGAGGGGGACAGAGGCCCGGAGGCCTGCCCTGCCAGGGAGCCCAGCTCCAGAGGACAGGGCCCAGGTGAACTTGGCTGCCTCCCTCCCTCCCTCCCGCCCGCCCAGGGTCTGACTCGTGACTGCCCATCCTGTAAAAATAGACCAGGCCACCGTGACAGGCTTCCCGGATGCTGGGCCGCCCGGTCCCTAGAGGGAGCCCAGCTCTGGCTGTGCACTGCAGGAGGCACAGCCCAGAGCAGGCAAAGGGCCTGCCCAAGGTCACACAGCAGGCGGGCAGGAGAGCTGGACCAGGCCCAGGGACTAACTCCCAGCAGGTACCCTCACTGCACCTAGGATCCCCGTGGGCCCCGAGCCTGGGGACCTGGTGGCCCGGCCCTCACCTCTCTCACCAAACAGCCCTGCTGGCTTGGCCGCCTCCCCACCTCCGGGCGCTCCTCGGGCTGGGAGCGGCCGGCTGTGATGCTCTCGCCCGTTACAGGGTGACGGTGGTGCTCACACCAACTCCTTCACTCTACGACAGCCACGGAGCGGGGGCTAGTATTGTACCCGTTTCAGGGACGAGGAGACTGAGGCTCAGAGAGGTTAACTGACTTGCCCAAAGTACCAGTGCAGCTGGGGGGAGCTGGCGTTCCAGGCGGGGCCGTCTGACTCCAGACGAACTTCTAGACGAAGACGGAGCAAAGTTCTGTCCCCAGCAGGGCAGGCAGCTGCTGCTGTCACCTGACTCACTAAGGCTCACAGTCCCCGAGTCCTGTACCCTTGGAAGTCCACATCCAGGGACCGTGGTGCTGCGGCCCTAGGCCTCCTCCCACTCCCAGAGGGTGACCCTGGGGAGGCCACTGCTGCCTCCTTGTTTGTCAAAGGGGACGTCCCCCATGGTCCCAGCTCCTCAAGTGAATGAGTCCCCAGGGTCCTCGGGGGCAGGTTGTGGCCCCAAAGCGGCGGTGGCCTGGAGGGCGTGTTGGAAACCGAGCTTTCTTTAGGGAAATGGCTTTAAGGTCACAGAGCACTCCGCGAGGACCCAGAGGGGCTCTCCAGGAGGCCTGGGAGGTGCCCCCAACTCCAGGGCCAGGGGTCCAGGCCAGCCTCCCAGAGGACACGCCAGCTGCCCTTGGGCGCGGGGGCTGGCACAGCCACCTGCGGTTGGCGATAGCTGTCCCCGGAGGCAGCGGCTGCCAGAGAGGGACAGGTGGTGGAGGGGGTGGCAGAGGGGACGACGCTGGCTCCAGGGCTCAGGCTGAGTCATCCTCGGCGGCCAGGGTGCCCGCCTCCCCCTGACTGCCCTCCAGCGCCTCTGCTCCGTGACCGCTGCACCGGCCGCCTCCCCAGGCCCCCTGCCCCTCCCATCCTGGGGGACCCTCACCGTCCCAGCCTCCTCCAGCCCCCAGTCCTGGCCCAGGACCCCGAAGCTGCCAGGCAGCTCTGGGATCCAGGCCTGAGAAGGGCGGCGGGTCACCTGGAGTCAGACCGACTCGTCCCTGTCCCACCCACAGTTCCAGCCGGGTGGCCTGGGGCAAGTCACATCCTTCCAACCAGGAGGCTGGCACTGTCCTGCAGGCACCTGGGGGGCTCGCACAGGCCCCGAGTATGGGGACACCCCGAGGGGGCTGGAGGGGACGGTGGCTCCTGCCCGGGCTGCCCTGCCTGGGTGGGGGCCGCACAGCTCCGCAGGGGCTCAGCGCCCCGGGCAGCAGACTCGCAAGGGGGAGGAGCCTGCGAGTGCCCGTCTCCCTCCAGGTGTGGAACGAGGGGCCCGGTGGCTGCCAGGGGTGCTCAAGGCGAGGTCCCAGCCCTGAGGTCTCTCTGCTGCCCGCCCCATGGCCTGGATAAGGCGCCAGTCATCTTTCAGAGGGTGGGGGTGAGCCACCACACCAGGAAGAGCAAAGGAGGTGACCCAGGGGGAGGAGAGCCTGGTGCCCTCGCCTCAGGAGGAAGGCCAGCAAGCCCAGGTGCCCAGACCAGCCCCACTGTCAGAGAAGAATTCCCAATTCACCGGCTGTGTGGCCTCAGGTGAGTTACTCAACCTCTCTGGTGGTGGTTTTCTCTCCCAAGGGAGATGACCAGCTCCCAGCCCCTACCTCACAGGGCTGCTGTTCCGTCAGTTAACCCACGTGGGCACCTAGAACAGGGTTCAGCGGGTCCCAAGAGTGTGTGACATCTTGCTGTACCACCTGCTGGGAGGGAGGTGAGGTGGGGAGCCCTGCAGCAGCCCTGGCTCTGTCCCCAGGCCTACCGTCCACTACATACCTGCCCGCCCAGCGCCAGCCGGCTCCCCTTGTGACCCACGGCCACCCAGGTTCCAGATCAGCCCGGCACCGGCCTCCCTCGGCCCTGATGAGCTGGTCTGTCCTATGGGAGCGGCACACCTGGCATGGGCGGCCCGGATGCTCCCGTTTCACTGCCCCCAGCCTACAGGCCCCTGGGTGGCCGCCTCCAGCTCAGGCCCTGCGCCAGCCTCCCGGGGGCCCAGCTTTGCCCAGCAACCAGCCTCTCTCCCCTGCTCATCCTCTGCTCGGGGAGAGGCTCAGCAAGGCCGCCCTGGGTGGACGGCCCCACCTGGATTTCCTGCGGGCGGAGCGCAGACCTGGCCCCCGGCCTCAGTTTCCCAAACCGTCAAACAAACCTAGTGACCTCGGGCCTCGTGTCCCAGGAAGACAGTGCTGAGCCCTCACATCCAGGGCCTTCGGGGCAATGCTGAGCTCAGGGACCCTCCACACCCACCACAGGGACCCCACGCCCACGCAGCCCACTGGGAATGTTGGCTGGACGACCATGGCTGTCCTCACGCAGTGAAGGGGACAGAGGCCTCCAAAACAAGTGGGTGGGTGGCACGGAGCTAAGGGTGGGCTCAGGCCTGGACCTGACGGTCTCCACCCTCATGGACTCGCCTCAGCTGAGGCCTCGGTTCCTTCTTGTGTGGGAGACTGGAAGGACGCGGCCACGTGGGGTCGCTGGAAGGAGGGCTGTGTGAGCTCAAGGCCCTGGTGCCCGAGGCCCTCGTCCACCAGTTTGTTTATTCTTGGAGCTCGGGCACTTCCCATCCCCATGTTTTCAGATGAATTTGCCTTGGCACAGAGAGGTTACAGAGCCTTCCTGAGGCCACACAGCGAGTGAGACAGTGAGACAGGCTGCCTGAGCCCAGGACCCTCAGACCTCACGCCCTCCCAGGGGCCAGCTCCAGGCAGCCAGCTCCCTCCACCAGGGCACGGCACCGTGCTGGCGCTCCCAGAAGCCCGTCTTAGGGGGTCAGAGGGCTTGGGGCTTCCCAGCCCTGCTGCCAGCTCCGCTCCTGCCGCGTTGCCTCGGCACGGAGCCCCGAGGTCCTCCTGCCCGGCCCGCACCCTGGTGTGACCTCCGCAGGCTGCCAGGGCCCAGCAGTGGCTGGCATCCGGCCCTCTGAGCCTGGCTGGCACCCGCGGCCACTTGGTCCCCCTGGAGCCCCTGCACAGAAGCTGCCCCCCCGCCCGTCCGACACCCCCTGGCAGGGGACGGGCAGCGTGCTCAGCAGCAGGCAGGAGGTGCCAGCTCTGGGCCGGGAGCCAAGCCAGTCCCGGCCTGGCACCCGGGAGGCTGCAGCTCCAGGGTCAGCCTCGGGGAGGCCGCAGGGCCAGGCCGAGGCAGGGAGCACGTCCTGCCCAGAGAGCCAGCCAGGGGCCTGGGATGAGCCAGGAGCCGCCCGGGCAGCGAGGTGCCACCACAAGGCCCGTGACCCACAGTCGTGGGTCCCAGCACTGCAGGTGACATCAGTAAGTGCCTCGCCTGGCCAGCTGGTTCCTTGTCTGTAGAAAGGGCACCCTGAAGGTGGCCGGAGTGCGTCACTGCTTCAGCCCAGGTGGGGACTCTCAGGAGATTCTATGACAGGGTCACAATTTCACCAAATCGCCTAATACGAAGAAAGTGCTTGTTCCGCTAGTTGGCACATAGTAGGCACTCAATAAATGCTGGCCACTCCACTAGTTTGTTTTTGCTTTGTATTGAAACAAAGGTGCTTAACCACTAAGCCACATCCCCAGCCCTTTTCATTTTTTAAATTTTGAGACAGGGTCTTGCTCAGTTGCTTAGGTCCTTGCTCCGTTGCTGAGGCTGGCCTCAAACTTGCAATCCTCCTGCCTCAGCCTCCTGAGCTGTGGGGATCACAGGCAGGAACCACTGCACCCAGCTTTTAATCACTAACAAGATCCATCTTGGAGAGCCAGGCCCTTTGGAGATCCCTCTTATCCTCAGTCTCACCTTCTATGATTTCAGTTACCCACACACAACTGTGGTCTGAAAATACTAAGTGGAAAATTCCATAAATGAACAAGTTTCAAATTGCACACCATCCTGAGCAACCCTGAAATCTCGCTGCCCTGCTGTCCTGCACAGGGTGTGAATCATGGCGTGTCCAGTGTATCCACACTGTATACACTACCCGCTCTTCAGCCACTTAGCAAACATCGCAGTGATCAGACTGCCTGTCACCGAATGGCATGCTGTGCTCGGGTCACCCTTATGTAACTTGACAATGTCCCAAGCACAGGGTGGGGACCCTGGCAACCTTGCTACAGTGTATGTTGTAATTGATCTGCTTTATCGTCAGATATTAGTGTTAATCTCTTACTTTACCCAGTTTATAAGCTGAACTTTATCCTAGGTGTGCACAAATAAGAACCAAGTCATGCACCTGGAGCCTGTCACTCTCCCCAGCTTCTGTCCCCTGGGACATGCCCCTGCAGATAAGCAGGAATCCGCACAGTCCAGTTCTTACGGGATGTTCCTGCTCATCTGCCCACTGGGCTCTGGTTGGCCTGTGGCTCCTGAGCACACGCCAACGTTGTGGGCAGGCACAGAGCTCATGGCCAGTGACGGTTTGTTGAGTGAATGAACGACATCTCCAGCCCCTTAGAGGCAGGCACTGAACTTGTTTCTCAGAGTCACGGAGTCTCTCCATTCCTAAGAATGGCGGATTTCTCCCAGGAGGGCCTTGGTCCTCACTGCAGCTGGGCAGCCCCTGTGGCTGCTATCAACCTCCCTGGTAACCTCCCTGGTCCCCTCCCGGTAACTGGCCTGTAATCCAGCTCCTACCAGCCCCAGCCTCCTGCTTTCTGGGCTCTTGGGCCTCCAGGCCAAATTGGAGGCCTCGCCTCCCCGTGGACTCCTCAGAGAGCTCATTAGTTCTGGCCTTGCAGAGAGGTGACCCGCTCCCCAGCTCCCTGTGGGGGACTCAGCCCTGAGTCTGCAGGCACGTGGTTCCCCTCTCTGGGCCTCGTTTTCTTCAACCCCCAAATGGAGGCTTTTTGATCACTTTTAGCTCAGCTTTGTCAGTGGCCTGCAAGGACCAGCTGAGGCGGTGGAACTTGGTGTCGGGGTCTCTCCCGAGTCTTTGGGCCCCAGAGCCTCCCCCAGGGAACTGGCATGCCTCCTCAAGGCCACTAGATGGCGCCAGTGGGTCACCCATCTCCCTGGGGTTGTCCTCAGCCCCAATTCCACAACTGGGATGAAGCGCAGACCACGCCTCCCTCTGGGATGAAGCGAAGGCCACGCCTCCCTGTGGGATGAAGCGAAGGCCACGCCTCCCTGTGGGATGAAGCGAAGGCCACGCCTCCCTGTGGATGAAGCGCAGGCCTCCCTCCTCCGGTCCTCCAGGCCCCTGCAGGAGGCCGGGCAGAGGCAGGGCCTACAGGGAGTCAGGCAAACCCGAGCTGGGAGGGTCTAAGCCCGCACCTCTGCTGCCTCCTGACACTGCACAAGCTCAGTGAGCACGGTCTGTCCCTTGGGCCATCGGCAAGCTTTTGTAGTTTAGTGACACGCGCCTCAGGGCCTCCTTGGGCAAGAATCTCAGGCAGGATGCCCAGAGCTCTGGTTTGCCTTTGACGGTTCTCTTGCTGTGTGGCCTTTGCCAAGTCACTTCCTGTCTCTGGTCCTCTGCTTGACCTCAACCAGCTTCGAAAGTCTGGGAGTGCCTTCGAGAAATGAAGCCTTGGGAACCAAGCAGACTGGGGCGTGAACCCTGCTGGGTCCTCTTCCCAGATGTGTGACCCCGGCCTCTCTGGGCTGTGAGTGGTGGTTACCTAATTCTTTGTGTGATTATTTGTTCCAAGTCTGCCTTCCTGGATCTTTCCTAAGTTCCACGAGGGCCAGGCTCCTGTCCGTGGCGACCCACGTGAACTCCACCTCCGCCCAGCGCCTGGCACCAAGTCCTCAGGGCAAGATCAGGCTGGACGCCCACTCCGCGGCAGCCAGTCGCTCGGCATTGGTAACCCTGGCCGTCATCTCCAGGTACGGCAAGGAAACCGAGGGCCAGAGAAGTTGGGTGCTTGCCCAAGGCCACACAGCTCCCAAGTGGAGACTCTGGGACTGGAAACAACTCCATGAGAGTCACCTTGACAGATTAGCAGCTGAGTAAAGAGACCACGTCTGCACCCCAAAGTCCCGACACCCCCAGCTGCCCGTGGGTGTTTGACTTCATACGGACCTTTTTTTTCCTTTTTTTTTCTGCACTGGGGACTGAACCCAGGGGTGCTCTGCCTCTGAGTCATGTCCCTGCCCTTTGTAAATTTCTTAAAATTTTGAGACAGGGTCTCACTAAGACTCCCCAGCTGGCCTGGAACTCACGATCCTCCTGCCTCAGCCTCCTGAGTTGCTGGGATGACAGGCTTGAGCCACGTGCCCTGTGCAGGGTCCTTTTTAGAGGAGACCAGGAGTATCAGAAGAAAGAGATGGGACTCGGGAGCAGAGGGAGGAGGCCACGTGTGGGAGTGGCAGCCACGTGCTTTCTGTGGACAACCTGGCCAGCGGACACGGTTAGCCCAGCAAACCCGATTTCAGACTCTCGGGTTTCAGAACTGCGGATAATTAGTGCGTGCTATTATTTATGTTATTTATTTATTTATTTTTGGTGCTGGGGATTGAACCAGGGGTGGTGCTTTCCCACTGAGCCACATCCGCAGCCCTGTGTGTACTTTTCTGTTTTAAGACAGGGTCTCACTAAGTTGCTTAGGGCCTCACTAAGTTGCTGAGGCTGGCCTCAAACTTGCCATCCTCCTGCCTCAGCCTCTCTAGTCCCTAGGATCACAAGCATGCACACTGTACCCAGCAAGTGCGAGCTATTCTCGGCTACAGGGTTGTAGCTGTGCGCTGCGGCAGCCGTAGGGAACCCAGACACTGACAGGCTCCTGTCAGCACCATCCCAGGGCCGCCCTCCTCCTCCTCCAGCTGGAACAGAATGACAGTGGGGAGGGACTCCAGGGTCTCCCAGCCCCCCTGCCTGTGGTACAGCCCCAGAGCCCAGGCCAGAGACAGACAGCAACCTGCCTCCATCTCCCAGGCAACTTGGGACGGGCACTCCATCTGTTCTCCCGGCCTCCAGTGCTGTGCAGCTTGGAGGAGCTGTCTAGTGGGAACCCATCTTCCAGATGAGGAAACCGAGGCCCAGTGTTGCCGAGATCACAGCCTGCACCCTGGGCCTCCACCCACAAGCTGTCTGTTGATAAGGCGCCCCCCCCTCCTGTTTATCCCCAGCGGACAGGGGCCAGCGGGGTCTGGGAAAGCCATGCTGGAGCACAATCCAGCTGCGGCAGGGGATGGGAGAGCAGCTCCTTAGTGACCTTCAGCCTGGGAAAACTCTGAGCCCTTCCTGTCCCCGCCCTCCCGGTCGTGCAGCATCCCTGTCCCCACAGCTGTGAGAAGTTCCCTGGGGGCAGCGTCCAGTGGAGCCCAGAGGGGGGAGGGGCCCAGACTGGAGGGGCTTGACCTCTGACCCTTCTGGTCCCTGGGGTGTCCTGGATCGCTGGAAGCCTGGGCTCTGGGCTTGTCTGAAGGACTGCCCGCCCTGCCCAGGCTCCTAGCAGCCCGAGCCTGCAGCTCAGTCCCTCAGAGAGGTGGCCACACCCACTGGCCTCCTTGATCCTGCAAGGGCAAGATCTGCAACTGGCAAGATGAAGAAACCGAGGCCCAGAGAGAAAAGAGGCCTTGCCGAGGTCAAGGTCCTGCACAGGCCTGGCTGGGACTCTGCTCACCACGCAAGCTCTTGGGGAGACTCTGGACCTGACTCTGGCACGTTCTAGTCCAGCCATGCTGTGGGTCATTGACAAGCCCCTTCCCTGAGCCCCCACTTGCTCATCTGCAAACTAGGAGACGACACCTGGGTCCCTCTCGTGGGGCGCCATGTGCAGCACATGAGCGAGCCCTGTGCCTGGCGTTCGGTAACACCCGCCTACACTACAGAACCTGCTAGAAACTGGTGGGTGCAGGGGCTGGGGGTTGCAATTTAAACAGGCTATGCAGGAGGTGAGGGAGTGCCCTGGGTCCCTGAGGGTGAGGGACATGGGTCCCTGCAAAGGAGTTAGCAAGGAAGGTGGGGCTGCCTGGCACTCCAAGCAACGCCAAAGACCAGTGGGCCCTGGGTTAGGGCTGGTGGCATTGCTGTGGCACTAGGAGAAACCAGAGAGGTGGTGGGCAGGGCAGAACCTACAGGCCGCTGCGGCCTGGGCACACCTCACCTCTCACTGGAGTGTCCTGGGGGCCACCACAGGGTCTCCTCACTGCAGGTAAACCCTCAAGCTTGAGTGGCCCCTCAGGCCCAGGGAGCAGGGGACAGCCCCTGCAGTCACCGCCCCCACCCGCCACCCTTCCCAACCCCTCCCTCCTTCCAATGCTGCAGGAAACCTGAGGATCAGAGTGTTATAAGGCACCACCGAGGGCCTTGAGGTGACCAGCCGCCCTCACAGAGGAGGATGGGGGCTGGCGGGGGCTGGGGTTTGACTGAGGCTGCAGGTGCGCCCCCTGAAACGCCCAGGCTCTCCTGCGCAGCAGGCCCCCTGGGCGGAGCCCTCGGGGGACAGGATGTCGTGTTCTTCTGGGCCACATCCAGGGAGTGAGTCCCCAGGGGGCGCGCTCCAGCCGCCTTCGCTGAGAGCCTCTCCAGCAGAGGGTCTGTCCCCACCGAGCTGAGCCCGGTGGCCACACTGCTTGGGGGGACCGGCTCCCTCCCACCCCTGCCAACCAGTGCTGCTGAGCACCGGGCACCCAGGGGGCCACTTCCCAGGCGGGGGCCGTCCAGGCGACGGTCCCCCACGCAGAGGCGGCCTCTGTCTTGGGCCTGCGGGTCTCCCCGCCGGGTCCCCAGGGCTCCTCTCATGCCCGCTTCTGTGTCCCCTCGGCAAGACCTGCGGCCCGGGAGGAGCGGCGGCTCTGACCTCGCATTGGACGCGGCTCCGCCCAGCGCGCCCCACCTGCGCCCCACTCACTCCTGACAAGTCGGGGAGAGCTGCCACGTGAGGGCGTGGCCTCGGGGACGCCGCCCTTATTGGCTTTGGGGACAAGCCTCACGCGACCAGGAGCAGGGGCCTTGGGAAGAAGAGTCGCGTCCGCACCGCCAGCCCGCCCGGGTCCCGGACGCCTCCCTGTGTCCTCCTCCGCCCCACGGGCCACACGCGGACCCCTCCGCCAGCCCTCTCCTCTCCAGCCGGAGAGCCCAGGTTCCCAGTGTGGACAGGGTGGGTGGACTCGGGGGCAGGAACCGAACTTGTTCGTGAGGATCTGCGTGCGCTTAGACCTTCCACCAAGGTCCTTCCGCAGAGCCGCAGCCCAGGCCCTGTCACCCACACGGTAGGGATGATAATTCACCCGGTGCTGCTGGTCCCTTCCTGCACCTTATCTCATTCAATCCTCAGTAGACAGGAGGCCAAGGCGCTCAGGGATTCTGGAGTCCCACTGTATTGGCTCAAATCCAGGCTCACCATTTCCAAAGCTGTGTGACCTTGGGCAGGTGACTAACCACTCTGTGTCTTGGTTTCCTCTGATCTAAATCAGGATAACCATAGTACCTGCTTCCTGGGGTTACTTGGAGCACTGAGTACTGTCACAGAGCCTGTCACCTAGAACCATGCCTGTCACTGAGTAATGCTCAGTAAATACCATCTGTTAGAGCAGGTGAGGAGATGGAGGCTCAGAGAGGTGAAGGACCTTGTCTGGGGTCAACCAGCCAGGAGAGCCCAGATTCTAACCCAGGTGCTCTGACCCTGGAGCCCTGAGTTGAATAGATTGGCTCAATGTACCTGCTCAAAGGGACCCTGCCTGGCCGCACCTCCACCCCCACCTGGCGGACAGTGACCTGGATTCCACTCCCGTCTGAGCCAGACGGAGTGGGGGCTGGTCTGCCGTTCTCCAAGGCCCACTGCTGCCGCTGGAGGCTTCTCCGAGGGAGTCCCAGCCTGGGGGCTGCTGGCACGGGGCTGACCTACCTGCAGGGAGCTCGGGGGTGCGCACGTGCCCGCACTGAGCGTGTGCAGCCCCCCAGCCTCCCACGGGGTGCAGCTCCCAGGGCTCCCTGCACAGCCCCCTGGGGGAGGCGCCCCCGCAGCTGCGCTCCCTCGGGGCACATGTGACAGCTGCGGGTGGCGTGGGAGGGAGGAGGAGCCGAGCCCCGGCTGAGTGACAGCCTTCCCTCCTGCAGCCCCAGGCACCCCGGCTTCGAAGCTGCAGCAGGCGCTCACTGGGTCACCCGCAGCTTGGCGGGCTGGTCAGCTTCACCCTGGGCCTCGGGCGCTTGGCTGGTTCATCAGTGTGGACAGCGGTCAACCCTGGGGACATCTTGGTCTGTGTCAAGATGACCCAGGAAGGGCACACGTGCACCACCCCTGGCCCAGGACACGGTTTGTTCCTGCCCACCCTCCACCCTGTGGAGGCCGAGAGGGACTCCAGCGGAG
>JAJEJO010051194.1:27867-50621 GCA_020662805.1 Glaucomys volans
TCATATCTCTCCCTTGAGTCCCTGTCCCCAAGGGCAGCGAGCACCTTGCACTTAGCAGATGGACAGAACACACCTGGCATTCATAGGCAGTGAGTGTCCCCTGGTCCCGCCCTCTCTGGCCACATAGCCCACATTGTGAGTGGAGAAACCGAGGCTCAGAGAGGCGAAGCGACCTCCCCTGGCACCTCAGCCTGCGGCAGGCCTGAATCCCGAGGTGCACTTTCCTGTTGGCATACTACGGCTCTTTTTCAAAATGATGTTTGTGAAAATTAGTCTCAGTAAAGATAGCTAAAAAGGCCGGATTGGGGACGTTTTTAGCTGCCTGGAAGCTAGATAAAAGGTTCTGTTGTTGTGAAAATGCCCTCCTTGTGTATGCTCCAAGCTTCCGTCAATTTCAGAAATTACCCAGCCTCGCTCGGGAGAAGCCTCGAGTGGCTCTTTGAATCCGAGCCGAGGAGGTTTTGGGGTGCGCTGATGATGGGGTTACTCACGTCAGACGCTTCCAACGCGAGTAGAATCCTTAAGTTTCCAGGAGCCAGGGGCTGGGTGGTTTCATCCAGGCAGAGGAAGAACATCATTAGCACCTGAGTGGCCACATGGAAACTTACAATCAGGTGACCTTCTGAATGCACGGGTAGGTAGACACACGTGGAGCCAGAAGAGCAGGATTTTTAGGAGAGCATCACAAGGTGAAAGAACTGCCAAAAAGTCAGCAGAAGAAATCCCAAATCTGAGTTTTTGTACTCTTATATAATGCCAACTCCCCTCCCAGAGTTGATCCAGTCACATGAAGGAGGAAGGAGTCTGTAGTAGTCAGTTTTCACCAGGTTGTGCTGCATAACAAGCAGCCCCTGATATTTTTCCTGTGGCAATAGCCATTTTTTTCTCTTGCTCGTTGCACGTCAGCAGCAGGGTGACCAGCTGCTGCAGCGCGGGTCCCGGCTGTGGGCAGTGCCAGGCCAGCCTGAAGGAGCAGCTCTTACCGTGGATGGCACGTTCTCATAGCAGAGAGTGGAGATGCGGGTGGGAGAGGGGTGCTGCTAGAGCCTCCCCCGGAGACAATCACACTGCTGCTTAGGCCCACATTTTGGGGAGAAATAAAGTAACATGGCCATGCCCAACACCCCTGGGCAGAGCTGGTAACAAACATTTGCTAAGTAGCAACGTGGCTGACTACCACGTTTTAGAGAATGGTGTGTCCAGTGGATTTTAAACCATTCTCACGCGACTCTAGGAATTTCCAGAGCCTCTCTGACCCCCTTGGGCCTCCGTGAATGAGTGGAGGCAAGTTCAAGTGGACAGGGCTCCAAGTCTCCCACCTGCAGCACCCACCCCTGCTTTATCTGCGGGTTGCTGGGGGGGGGCTTCATTTTGAAGCTGCTATGAAAACATGCTGCATTACAAATGAATCAGTAAGTGGCCTAATCCAGCCCCTCGCAGGACAGGAGGGTCAAGGGCTCAGAGAGAGATGCCTGGAGCTAAGCAGTGGCTGAGCCGGGACATGTGACCTGCAGGCGGGCTCCTCCCGCGGCCGCCTGGATCAGCAGATGCTCAGAGTCCAACATCCAGCTTCTAGGGAAGACTGTGCTGAGACATTTTAAAAGCTATATAGGGTTGTCCCTCCATATCCACAGGGGACCGGCTCCAGGACCCCCTCCCCACTGATCCAAAATGCCCTGGCCCTGAAATACCTTATATGAAATGGTGTGGCAATTACAGGTGACCTGTACACGGCCTCTCAGGTGCCCCGGATCACCTCTACGCCACTCACACCATTGAATACGATGGAGATGCGCGCTGTGCCATCCAGGGAGCAGTAACAAGAAGCCCCTCCCGTCTGGAACAGGCACACTTGCTTCCCTGAGAGTCCCATCTACGTTGCAGGCGGGTGGAGCGTATGGATACACAGAGCGGCAGGCGCTGTGAAGGATTGAAAAACAAGCTGGAGGCTGAGGCAGGAGGACTATGAGTTCAAAATCAGCCTCAGCAACTTAGTGAGGCCCTAAGCAACTCAGTGAGACCCTGTCTCTAAATAAAATACAATACAGGGCTGGGGATGTGGCTCAGTGGCCGAGTGCCCCTGGGTTCAATACCCAGCACCAAAACAGAGGGAAGGAGTGAGGAGGGCCAGTGGGGTTATTTGTGGAGCAGCTAAAACAGGCTCTTTGAATATGTGAGATTGAAGCGAAGACCTGGACAAAGCAAGAGGGAAAGCCATGTGTGTGTCGGAAGCGGACCGTGGGGAAAGTGGGCGAAAAGGTCCTGAGGTTGCTGGAAACTGGTGAGTTGAAGGCACTGCAAGGTTTGAGCAGGAGTGTGGCACCGATGAGGTCAGAGGTGTGGCCAGAGTCTAGAGGCCCTGGGAGGTAGGCGGCTTTGTTGCTGAGGGGGAGGGGAAGCCTATGGAGGGTTTGGATCAGGGAAGATGATCTGCTTGGCATCCTGGGAAGAACCCAGGAAGGAGGCTCTTGCCTGTTGCCAGGAGGTTGTGGGCGGCTCAGAGACACTGGGGGCTGCTTTTGGCATTCCCCTGGGACAGTCCCAGCGCTGACTCCACTTCATAGGAGGCAGACCCTCAGGGAAGGCAGGCCAGTGGGCATCTATCCCAGCCCCCCACCATCCCGCTGCTGGCCTGCCTCCGATGGGGCTAGGCAGCCAGGAAGCCTGCGGCCCAGCGGGGGTCTCTGAGGGTCTCGCTGGCTGGAGTGCGGGGCACGATGAGCCCAGGGCCGGCCTGTCTGGAGAGCTGCCTGGGAGATGTCCTGACCTGCAGTTCCGGCCACACTCAGGGCGCTGTGCCCCAGGACTCTTCCCTCAAATGTCCCCCTGCCCGCCACCCTGTCCCCTCCTCTGATACGTGAATGGCGGCCCATGGACGAGGCTCCTTCCCCTCCTTGGCGTCCACCTGTGTCCTCACCCCGGGCAAGCCATCACCTCCCGGGAAGCCTCCCAAGTGCCCCACTTGGCCCTGGCCTGTGACACCCCATGGCCTCCAGCAGGACCGTAGTGACCGCCTTTCCTGCTGGTTATTCAATGGCTGTCGGTCTGTCCAGCTGATGGTCAGCCCCATGAGATCTGTCTTTCCCTCTCTGGTGCGCTGGGAGCTCCGGGGCCTCCCGACTCCAGCTGGTCCTGGACAGGGGCTCCCGTCTGGGGGCCGGACTGACGCCAGGGCGGCGGGGGGCTTGGAGGGCAGCCGGAGGCCCTTGCCAGCGCCCTCGGGAGGCCAAGGGGCACAGCGGGCTGGCGCGGCTGGCCCCGACGCTGCACAGGGACCACGGTGGCCCGGGACGCACACACCGAGCCCCACCCAGGGCAGGGGTCTGGGCGAAGCCCTCTGGGCCTTGTTCTGACCACCCCCCCTTGGGTTCTGGCATTTTCCAGCCATAAATATGAGGCGCCCAGACGCGGGGTTCGCTTCTGTGGGAGAGAAAGGTCCAGGCCCTTCAGGGCCCTGTGACGGGGAGAACGGGGCCCCGGTGTGCGGCAGGGCCGCCACCCGGCCGTTGGAGCTCCTGCGTGCGCTGGCGGGGGCCTGGGGCCGGGGAGGAGGGGAGGAGGGGGCCCAGACGGACCGGCTCCGCTGCCCCCGGCTCCCCACGCGGGTGGCGAGGGGCAGCGGCCCCTTTTGTTCTAAGTCTCTGAGTTTAGGACGACTTCTTACGCAGCGATGGATGACCGGCAAGGTCACGGGCTCCGCCCTGCCAAGCCAAGCGAGGCTTCCCAGGCCTCCTCCGAATCGGGCAGATCACACAGAGACCCGTCCTGCGGGGCTTCAGGAAAGGGTGTCATCTCACGAGGACGAGGAGGCAGTCCCGTGGGAGTTGGAGTTTGGAAGGAGAAGGTGGGGACACAGTGGCGCGGTGGGAGGGACAGAGATGGACCCATCCAGGGGAGGGGGTGGAGAGGACCCCGTTGGGGTGAAGACCTGGCTGGGGTCTGGCGCCCCCGCGCGCTGGTGGCCCTCCTCGCAGGAGAGCCGGCCTCCAGGCGGGTGCCCTGTGCCTTAGGGTGACTGACAGGGCCGCGCGGGGGCAGCCCGCTCCCCCAGCTGCAGCCAGAGGAGCTTTCTTAGTTGCACCTCCCGTCTCACCTTCCACCAATGGCCTGGCGTGCTGGACCAAGGGGCAGGGGGTGCTGGCAGGCAGTGGCGCTGCCCCTCACCATAGGACCTGCGCCTGGGCCTGGTTCTCCCGCCTGGCCTGCTGGCTCCGCCTCCCTCCCATCGCAGCTGGACGGGGCTCCTCCCCTCTGCTGCTGGCCCTGGAGGTCCTCCTGGCCTCCTCTAACTACCGGGGTGGGTGTAGGGCTCCCACCTCAGGAGCTTGGCCAGGACTCAGGACCCAGGCCAAGCGCGCCTTCCAGGGGCAAACGCTGGTGGCTTTCCGGGGGTCCTCGGCTTGGACTGCCCATCCAGACGGCCTCTGCAGTTTTCTAAAGATCTGAGGCCTGGGCCCTGGTGGCGCGCGACTCAGGAGGCTGAGGCAGGAGGATCGCAAGTTCAGGCCAGCCTGGGTAACTTGGCGGGACCCTGTCTCAAAATAAAAAGTGCAAAGGGCTGGGCATGTGGCTCTGTGGGAGAGCACCCTGGGTTTGTCCCCAGTACTCCTCCTCCCCAAAATTCTGGCACCCACCCACAGAGGTCCTGGGACAGGTTAGTGGCTGAACCTTGAAATGCCTAAACATTCCCCAGGCCAAGCCCGGGACAGAGGGCCTGGCAGAGCCTCCAACCCAGGGGCCAGAGACCACCTGGACCTCAGCTGTGGGCTGTGGAGGTGAGGGAAGCGGAGCCTCCCGCGTGCCTGGTCCTGTGCCAGCCTCCCCTACATGGGCCGTGGAGCCCTTGGAAGAGTCTGCGGAGGACAGCGTGAGCGTTCCCATTTCACACACGGGAAGACTGAGGCACGGGCTTGCAAGTAATGGCCACATATCACCCAGCCACAGGCGGCTCCGGGATGGAGGTGGCCACCGCTCTCCACTGCCAGGGACCATGGGGGCTCCTACCAGTCGTCCTCATTCTACCAAGTGCTCGCTCATCCTCAGGAAGTGGACCCTGGGTGTTCCTGCACATCTGGGGTCTCATCGCTTTGCCAAAGGACGTCCTCCACTACCAGCAGACACCGCAGAGCCGGGATCAGAGGCTCAGCCTGAGGGGCTGCAGGCTGGGCTGCTCAGACACCGAAAGCCTCCCCTGGCGACAGGGCCATTGTCAGCCACAGGAAGAGGCAGGTTGCTATGGAAACCTCGGGACTCCACGGAAGCACCACCGGCTGGCTTCGGAGAACCCTTCCCTTGCTTCCACCAGGGGCTCTGGCCAGGCTGCCCAGGGGCTCCAGCTCCATGGACCCCCGGTGAACCCTGGGCTCCGCAGCAGCTGGGCCAGCCCTCCACCCGCCCTCGCCGCCCCGCCCACAGAGATGCTCTTTCCAGCCTCCGTGGGAGGGCGCGTCGGCGCAGGCCTCCATGACTGACGTGCGGGGCTGAGTCTTTAATTACGACCCGCCTCATGCCAGTCAGAGGAGGGAGGCTCAGGTGTCAGCCAGGGCTCAGACAGGAGGCTCCGACAGGAGAGGAAGCCCACCCTGGGACCCAGGCAGCGAGGGGCTCTGGGGCTTTGGAATTGGGTTCCCTCTGTCCCCCTGACCACCCGCAGCTTCACATGGCTGAGAAAATGGAGGCCAGTGGCATTGGGAGCCCAGAGGCCAAGAGAAGGGGACAGCGGGCCGACGCCCTCCGAGGCCCCATCCCAGCCAGGGGAGTGGGTGCAGCAGGAAGGCCAACCCCAGCCTCACCCTGCCTGCTGAAAGTTCCAGAACCTTCCAGCAAAGGTGTAGTCACAGGCCAGAGCGTCACCTCACCTGGGGGCCTGGGAGCAAGATTCAGGTGCAGCCAGACCCACGCATGGTCTGCTCCGCACCTGTCCCAGGCGGCTGGCACGCACGATCAGGTTTGAGAAGCCCCGAGCCAAGGTGCTGGCACTGCCCCCAGCGAAGTTCTCTGAGCCCCTCGCCCAGTTCTCCACCTGCCCGATGGGGCCAGCCAAACCCCACGGCGTCCCAGCTGGAAAGACCAGAGACGGGGAGCAAGTGGACGGAGCACACACAGCGGGGAGCCAGAGGCCAACGAGTGCTTCCCACAGGCACTGCCTCCTCGCAGGGGCGGGAGGCGGGACGCAAGGAACCTCCCAGAGGCCTCCAGTCCTTCTGCTGTGCGTTCTGTTCCCGCAGACTGTCTGCTAGGAATTGCATTTCCCATCTGTAGAAGCTGGGGACTTGGTTTTGGTCCCATGTCTTTGTGATCTAAAAAAACAACAAAAGACACCAAAACAATCATTGGTGCCAAGGAAAAGAAGTCCTTGGAAGGAGCGGGCGGGGGAGGGCCGTCTCCCTCCCGCCACCACCCCCTTGTTCGAGGCAGAGCCTGTGCCTGTCTGGCCGGCTGCACCTCTGCCTGCCTGCATGGGTGTGCACGCGTGTGCACGCATGGTGATGTGCATTGTCTGCGTCTGCTGGGTGCTTGCGTGCCTGCGGGCGCCCCCGCATGAACGCATTCACGTGTGAGCGTGCGTGAGCCACGCACATGCATTCACATGACACAAGCTCATATGTGTGGCTGTGCGTACATGGTGTTCATGCGTGTGCTGCATGGCCACGTGTGTTCATGCGTGTGCTTGCATGCATGTGTGGGACTTTAGGTGACTTAAAAGGTGCGACTGGGAGAAGGGAGCAAACCCTCCAGGATCTCGAGAGCGGCTTCGGGCAGCCAGTGGCTGGGAGAGTGTATGACTTCCCTGGGGCCAAAATGTCCACGGGAACCAGCTGTGCTGAGCCCGTGGCCACCCGCCACAAGTGGAAAGTGGTCTCTAAAGCTTCCCGCAGCAGCAGCGGGAAGAGGAGGGTGACTGAGAACTGATTGGGATTTAGTCAGAAAAAGAGAGCTGGGGGCGGTCAAAGAGCCTGGGCCTGGCTCGGGTCTGTGGCTCAGTGGGGAAGGGGTGGCCGGTGGGTCCCCGAGGGTGGCCGGTGGGTCCCCGCAGGTGGCCGGGAGCAAGGGACTCACTGGTGCCGGGGAGTGGCCTGGGCCTCTGAGTCGCCACGTGTCCTGCACCTCCGGCTGCACATGGCTGCCTCTTAGAGCCGGAGCTGGCAGCAGAGCCGGTCCCCGTGTGCGAGTCACAGCTCACGCTCATTTCCTGTGAGTGT
This sequence comes from Glaucomys volans, assembly GCA_020662805.1. NCBI lineage: Eukaryota > Metazoa > Chordata > Mammalia > Rodentia > Sciuridae > Glaucomys > Glaucomys volans. The sequence continues at coordinate 35,070 of JAJEJO010051194.1, forward strand.
CAAGGACCTTCAGTAATCGTATCCGAAAAATTAATTTGGGGGAGTTGGTGCCAGCCAGATTTAAAAATGTGTAGAAGTTTTTTTCTATTTTTCAGTTGTAGGTGACACAATACCTTTATTTCATTTTTATGTGGTGCTGAGGATGGAACCCAGGGTCTCACGCATGCTAGGCGAGTGGGCCACCCCTGAGTCACGACCCCAGCCCCAAATGTGCAAAGATCATTCATGCCGGGCGCGGTGGCGCACGCCTGTAATCCAAGCGACTCGGGAGGCTGAGTCAGGAGGATCGCGAGTTCAAAGCCAGCCTCAGCCTCAGCAACATAGCGAGGCCCTAAGCAACTCAGTGAGACCCTGTCTCTAAATAAAATAAAAAATAGGGCTGGGGATGTGGCTCAGTGGCCGAGTGCCCCTGGGTTCAATCCCTGGTTCAAAAAAAAAAAATCATTCATAAAAATATTGTAATGGCCCCTATTAAGCAAAATGATTCTTATGTTAAAATACTCTGACTTCCCTCTGCGGGGACTTCCTGTGAACTTCTGTGAATCCTGAGGAGGCAGCTGAGCAGCCACCGCCTCTGAGAAGCTTCCCAACGTGTCAGCACACACTCCCCGAACCGCAGGCGTCCCACCTCCGGCCTGGTACTGGGAGGGCCAGGCTCCCCAGCCCAGCCCCCGGGGCCCCAGGGCCAGCCGAGCTCTGGTGTCAGAGTCACAGGGCTCTTCCTCTCAGCCGTCCCTGGGTGCACCCTCCCCTCCCCCGTCCCTGGACAGCAGCCACTTCTTGCTGGACTCTCATTTCTGGATGGAATCGACTCTGGCCTCTTTAGCTCAGGTTCAATCTCTTACAACAACATTAGAAAGCTGGAACGTTCTCTCCTGGGGATGGGCCTCCTGTCCCCGCAGGCAACGCGGGGCCATTGGCTCCATCAGGAGAAGCACAGCCCCCCCTAGACAGAGTGGGCTCCAAGAGCAGCCTCCCCTTCTGTCACCTTCCCAGATGACGAAGACCTGCTGCATTTCAGGCTCTGTGCTCAGCAGAAGACATAAAATAAACAGATAAATCATGAAGCCACGCGGCGATACCTGCTACCAGGAAAGAGAAATTCAGGGAGATCACACAGCACGAGGCCAGGGGAGGTGTTTCTGAGCAGGTGATATTCAAGCAGAGATATGAATGAAGCCAGCAAGTGACCCACAGGGTCTCTAAAGAAACCCATTCCAGGAAGACAGCAGTGAGTGCAAAGGCCCTGGGGCAGCTGGGATTTCGTGTGTTTCAAGGAAGAGCAGATATTCGCCCTCTGTGCTCCAGCTGCTCCGGGCTCCAAAAACTGCTGCCTCACCTCGAGTCCCATGCACACTCCCCCAGAACCTCTTCCCTCATTCTCCTGGGCAGCCCTTTTTAATATCTGAGATTCAACTCAGCTTCCTCTCCTGCGGAGGCTAGTCCAGGACCTCACCCTGCTGGCTGAGGGGCCCCCTCCGAGTCCCAGCCCCTCATGTAGCACGTGGCTGAGTATGTCACACGTGACTGCTGGGGACCGCTCGTTGGTTCTTTGTGGAGCGGGGACTGTGTGACCTGAGACCCTGACAGTGAGGAGGAGTTAGGTGGCTGTTCTGAGCACCTCCAGGTACCTGATCATCCATCCCAAGTTCAGGGGCGTAAACACTGGCTGCATCTGCTCTCGTCCTGGCTCCGTGGCCAGGACCTGGGTACAGCTCTGTTCCACAGTGTCTGAAGACTGCCCGCTGGGGCTGGGGTCACCTGGAGGCTCCTGAATTCACCTCCCTAGCCTCTGGGCTGGGGACAGCTGGGCTGACCAGAGCACACAGCGGCCTCGAGCGGGACCCTGCTTCTCGCAGCCCAGCAGCTGGATTCTCAGAGGGCACATCCTGAGAGCCAGGGAGCATCCCAAGGAAACCCGGCCTCAGAAGCCACAGAGCACCTGCCCACCCGCTCTGGGCAGACGCAGTGAGCCACCTGGCAGCCAAGGGAGGCGGCCCAGCCCCACCTCTCAGTGGGGAGCTGCCAAAGAATGTGGGGTCACGTCTGAAGACCCTGTGGTGAGCGCGTGTCAGAGGGTCGCTGGGATCCACCCAGATCCTAAGCTCCCCAGGGCTCCCTGCTCCCCATTCCCAGGTCCCCCTGAGATTCTGGCATGAGGAACACAGAGAAGGCCCGCGTCTGTGGCTGCCTGACAAGAGGCCCCTGGGCAGCGGAGGTGCTGGGGGGCAGGGTCGCTGTCCCCTAGGAGAGCAGCAGCGTCTCACCAGCCAGCGCCGATGAGGTGCCGGGCATTTCCAGCTAGATGCTGAGCCTTTACCAAGTATTAATGCATCTGATCTTCATAACTCTCCAACAGATGACGTGTCACTGTCCTTGACTTTGCAGAAGAAGAAACTGAGTCATGAAGAAGATGTGGAGGCTCGGGGACTGGGACCAGGGTGAGGCCAGAGAGACCATGGCTGCGGTACCAAGTTTAAAAAGATGAAAAAAGAAGTCCTCAGGAGTAGAGCTAAATAATGTTTTCATGTAGTATTTTAAAAATAAAATTAATGTAAAAAAACCAAAATTAAACGATGTCAAGATGGGATCAATGCTGAGTCATTTCCGGTCTGGACTGCTCGAACTCGACTTGACCTGGAGACCCATGAGCCTCACAGAAATGCTGGGTTTGGGAGCCACGGAACTCTGGGGCAGTTTGTTACACAGCATCTCTGCAGCATTAGCTGACCACTACAAAAGGGAACTTGCTCAAGACGAGGGTCATATTATTAGCAATTAAAATGCAGTGCCTCTCTTGTTGGGGTGCATGCCAGGCCCCCTGGGTTGGTTCAATCCTCACGTGTTCGTTTTCCCAGGTGAGGCTGGGGCCCCTTTGATCTGGCGGATGACCCAGACCCTGGCCAAAACTTTAAGGAGGCTGATTCCAAAGCAAGATGCCGCACCCAGAGCGCAGCTTCCCCATGCCTGCAGCCCCCTCGTCAGAGACACACTGGGCAGGGGAGAGCATGTCCCCGAGGCTCCGGCTGGGCGTGTGTCCCTGCAGTGAGAGGCCCTGGGGCCACGGTGTCTAAAGGCGACAGCTGGGCTGGGTGGGATGCTGGATCCCAGATTGACTTGACACCTGGAGTTGATGGGCAGAAGGTGTGAATCTCGTCTTGCCAGGTGCCAGACTGCTGGACAGGAGGCATGGACGGTGGTGCCCTGGGCCCCAGCCACGAGGGCAGCCGGAGGGGCAAAGGCCTTGACCCGGAGGGTCGGAGGCATCGGGAGCTGCAGGAGGGCCGAGCAGCCGCCCCCAGGGAGCCACACAGGCCCCCACAGCCCAGGAGTCCCCAGGGCAGAGCCACCCGGAGGGTTCAAGGCCACCCGTCAGCGTCCGCCTCGCTCTCCCTGCAGGACATGGTCACCAGGCAGGAAAGAACTGGCCCACTCTGCCGGCCTCTTCTCCCGCACCCCAGACCCCCACCCAGAGTGGAGGGAGGGACCCGAAGCCCCGGAGGGAAGCCGCAGCCATCGCCCTTCCCTGCGGCCCGCAGGAGCGCCGGCTGCATGGAGGGCCGTGCTGCGGCCACCTGCCGACTCGCAGCGGAGCTGTTCTCCACTGCAGAACCTGGCTCTCTGTCTTCCATGAGGAACGGGACCTCAGGGGCCAGGGCACGTCCGTAGGGACGAGGGACAACAATCACCCGAGGTGGCATAAGGAGCCTGGGGAGGTGGGAGCTGTCCTCGCCTGCTCTGTGAGGAGGTCAGAGGGACACGGTGTCCTGCTGCCCTGGGGCGGGGTGGGGTCATCCAGGTCTCACCACAGTGAAGTCACCACTGGGCACAGGCGGCCATCAGGGGACCATGCTTCTCAGCCCTTTGGTCAGGCTAGCACGCCTCACACCCGGCCTGTGGCCAGGGGAGGTGAGCAGAGGGTGGGTCCGGGGCCCTGAGAACGCAGGGTGTCTCCCACCCTCTCTTCCGCTACCTGGATGTGGTGGTGGCTTTAGCCACGTGGCAACCTGCTGGAGATGGAGGAGCCTGAAGGTGGCGATGGAAGCCAGGTGCCGAGTGACCAGGTGGAGCTCAGTGCTCCCCCCGAGTGCCAGCCTCTCCCTCCAGACAGCAGCCCTCAGCAGGGTCAGGCACGGAAGCCCTGGAGACCACACGTGCTGTGGACCCAGACAAGCATTCTAGCCCAGTTTCTCCCGCTTAAATGCTGTGCCACCTTGGGCAAGTGACTCTCCCTATCTGAGCCTCTGCTCCCTTTTACCTAAAAAGGATTTTTATTCCTTCCACGTAGCTTTGCCATGACAGTCCAACGTCAAAGGCCCCGCACTGTGTTTGGTGCACCGCGGGTCCTCAGCGAAGGTCAGCTCCCTTCCCTTCACCCAGTCCCTGCGGCCTTTGCAGGCAGTCCCCCCACCCCAGGCTGTGACGCAGACTGAAGTTTTCCTCTTGAGTAAGTGACAGGTTCAGGGAGACGGAACAGAACCAGGACTGGAGTCCACACTCCCCACGCCGCTCCCTCCAGGCTGGGAGCGCTGGCTGTCTGGGCTGATCTTGGGAAGGTCTGGCCACCGTGAGGGGGAGCTCCCCCCATCCTACTCTACCCGCTCCAGGGCTGAGAAGGACTGCCGGGGACTCTCTCCCCCTCCATGGCCAGTCCAGGGCCAGAACTGTGGAGCAGGGAGCAGGCTGCTGAGTAAGGACCGGAATGTTGGGACTGGGTAATGGGAACGCCAGCTCCTTCTGGCCGGGAAGGTCCAGCTGCAGGGGGCTGTCCCTGAGGTCTGGCCAGCCGCCCCGCCCACCTCCTTTCACAGACAAAGACCCAGAGGCGGACAGAGGAGGTGACTTGTCCGCAGTCCCACATGGAGGAAGGGAGGAAGGGAGAGGCCGTGGGGGCCAACCCGACTGGTCACCCTGGAGGGCTTGCCATGTAGAGCAGGGTCACCCTCGGGTTTCACTGTTATGAAAGGCAGGACCCACAAAGCATCCAGGGGACCTGCCTCCCACGCAGACCTTCTGTGGCTGCCGTGGGCTCAGGGCTGGAGGGAGCTGGGGTCTCGGAGCAGAGGCTGCACTCTCTCCCAGCTGCCCGCGCCCGGGCTTGCCCGCCTGCCCCTTGTGCAGCCTGGCTCCTCCTGTGTGCCCTGAAAGGGTGCCACCCCTCCACTGGGCTTGAGGGCCGGTGGGCAGGGACCCACCCTGCTCTCGGGCGCACCTTCAGGGTGAGCACCAGAGCAGGCTCAGCAGCGCCGGCCCCTCGGAGCGGACCTCTCTCCCTGACCCGATCCCTCCCTCGCCCACTGGGTGAGGCGGCTTTGGTCCTGCCCCTCCAACAGGCTCCTCGCTGTGCCACTTTGGGCAAGATACTGAGGTCTCTGAGCCTCGATGCTCATTGCAAAATGCAGTGCCAGGAGGAGTGGGTTTGTCGTGGAGATCGATGGCAGGAGGTGGCACGGGAAACCAGACCCAGCTGGTAACAGCTGAGCTGCCCACAGAGGCCCTCCAGGCCCAACAGGCACATGGGCAGCAGCCAGGGCCAGGACCTTCCCTCGCCTCCACTTCTGGTCTCATGTCACAGAGAGCTCACTCTGTCCCCAGTTTATTGAGTGCTGTTCAGAAAGGTCCCCACCCTGAGGAGCACATGCCGACCCGGCTGGTCCTGACCTCCAGGGCTGGTGGTCTAAGGCAGGCTGGCCATGACTGACAGGTGGGTGGGGTCCAGTCGCTCTGTCCACCGCGGGGTCCTGCGCGCGGGAGGGTGCCGAGCCGCACCCTGGCTCCGTGTCAGACTCTGGCAACGACCCCTTTCTTTCTTTTTGGAAATGGGTCTTGCTACAAGGCTGAGGGGTCCTCCTTCCTCAGCCTCCAAGTGGCTGTGGGGTCTTGCTGGTCACCTGAGGGCCGGGAACAACTCCAAGCACACACCTTGGAAGGCCTGAAGCACAGGGCTGGGGGGACTTGACCTCCTAAGTGGGGTTTTCCTGCCCCCTCCCCAGTTTAAACTTGAAGACCCACTGGGCGCCTCGCAGGGTGGAGGCCCCAGCAGGGCATCTGGGAGGGAGAGGCCTGCCTCTTCCTGAAGTGCAGGAACCACACCAGCCAGGGGCAGCTCCGTAACAAATCCACTTTAATTGATGTGTACACAGAGGTCCAGGGAAGTGGGGTGACAGGGTGAGAACAGGCCTCGCGCCCTGTGGACCAGGCGGCTGGTCTCCTCCAAGGGTTCCCACTGGGGAGGGTGGACGGCCAGGAGACAGAGCAGAGCGGGCTGGAGATGCTGTGCTGAGTGGCGGTGGGAGAACAGACGCGGCCGCGGCCAGGGATGCGGAGCAGGTGTGCGGAGCCGGGCCCTGCAGCATCTGCGTCCTCCTGTGGGTTCATGGACACGCCACCCACAGGACCCTCCCAGGCCATCCTGGGGCTGCAGGTGGGGTCAGACGCCTCAGATCCCTGGAGAAGCATCGGGATGGGCACACCCAGCAGTGTGGACGGAAGGGCCAGAGCGCCTGCTTCTGCCCTTCAAATTGCTGTGCAACGTGGATGCGGTCAGGCTGACCTTCCCTGGGCCTTGGAAACCCTCTACCTGCTGTGGATCCCTGTGACCTTACACTTCAGTATTTTTAGGGAGATCAGAACATAAACCCTATTTGTTAAGAGCGGCTGACAGGCTGGGTCTGTGGCTAATGCCTGTAATCCCAGTGACTGGGGAGGCTGAGGCAGGAGGATCACAAGTTCCAAGCCAGTCTCAGATACTTAGTGAGGCCCTAAGCAACTCAGTGAGACCCTGTCTACAAAATAAAAAGGGCTGGGGATGTGGCTCAGTGGTTAAATGTCCCTGGGTTCAATTCCGGTACCAAGAAAGAAAAAAGAGCTGCTGACAGCGGCCTGGGCAGCGGAGAGGACCGGAGAGCCTCTCTCCTGCCTTCTGCCCGGCTCTGCTCAGGCCTCAGCTGCCCCTCCTTCCTCCCTACAGCTGAGTGTGCAGGAGGCAGTGAGGCATGGGGTGAGCAGAGGCCAGGGCTGGGGACATGTGCCCCTCACCCTGTTCTCTTGCACTCGGTAGGTGCTCAGTGAACACTTGAGAAATGGACAGAGTAGACGAAGCCACCTCCCAGGGACAGAGCTCTGCCCTGACTAGCTAGGGGACAGGGTGGGCCCCGGGGCATGTCCCCTTGGTGGCCCGCCCGCCTGCCCTACAGCTCCGAAAGTGCGGGAGTACTGCGGCCTCCCTAAGGGGCCGGTGGTTAGGGGCAGACAGGCGCGGGACCCTGACCGAGAGCAGGAGGAAGGTGTCCCCAGTGGAGGCAGGTACTCTGAAATTGGGGCCCTGGCCAAGGGCGGGGCAGGGGGAGGCTTCGGTGTCCACACCAAACACAGTAAGGGCCGCAAAAGCAGCGCTGGGTCAGAGGCGACGGAGGGGCGTGGCCCGGCGGGCGTGGCGGGGGCCAAGCTGGAGCGGGCAGACCGCCTGACCAAGGGCGGGGGCTCACGCTGGGCGCTGGAGGCCGCTGGGGCCCAGCTGTCCATGAGTTGTCCTGGGAGGCTGGCGACCTCTCTGGCACCAGCATGTCTCCTGACCCAGGGACCAGAAAGCTCCAGCTTGGGACGGCTCCTGGCTTGTCTCCTGTCCCCGGGATGCGGCCAAAGTCACGGGAAGCCGCGGACAAGCGGACTCGGGAGGCGGCGGGGCAGAACGCACAGGGCTCGGGCCTCGGCCTCGGGCCTCGGCTGGGGCAAAGGTCTGTGAACACGACCGACCGCTGGGGGCTCGGGCCACCTCCCCTCAGGCACTGCCCGAGTCCCTCCCAGCGACCCTCCCCTCACTGGATGGTGCACTTGTCCCTCTCCCGGGCCTGGCCCTCGCGGAGGACCTTGGCCTTGATGTACTTGAGGTCGCTGTTGACGCTGGGGCGGCGCGCGAAGGGCGAGACCATGCCGTAGGCGCCCGTGTCCTTGACGCGGCGCATGCAGAAGGGCCGGGGGTGGAAGGCGTCCCCGTACTGCACGGAGATCTTGCGGTGCAGCGCGGGGCTCATCTCGTGCGGCAGCTTGGCCATGCTGAACAGCACGTAGAACATCTCGTCCACGTTCGTGTTCTTCTTGGCCGACACCTCGAAGTAGGCGCAGTTCTCGTCGCCCGACACCAGCAGCTCGGCCTCGGTGCTGGGCACCTGGCGGCACAGCTCGCCGTGGTCGTTCTTGTTCCCGCAGATGACCATGGGCAGCTCGGCCGCCTCCTTGGTCTTATTCTTCAGGCAGGACTTGACCTCCAGGATCTGCTTTTGGAGGCGCTTGACCTCGTCGAAGGACTCCCGGTTGTCCAGGCTGAAGACCAGGATGAAGACGTCGCCTGCGGGGGAGAGCTGGGCGGTCAGCCGGCCTCCCTCCCGCGCCCGCCCCCGCAGCTGCCGCCCACCGACCCTGCCATGTGACCGAACCTCAGGGCTCTTGGGCCTGAGGATCCGGTGAATGCCTCCTGCTTCAAATGTGACCTTGCGGCTGGAGGCAGGGTGACCGTGGACTCGAGGGAGCTCAGGGTGCTAATGCAATGTCCACTGCATCATCAATTTCCAGTTCCACGGGAGAAAGGTCCTGCCTGCCCTGCTCCGTGCATGGCCCCAGGGCTGGACTAGCACCCATCACACAGTAGGAGCTCGGCAAACTCCCGTGGCTGCAGAGGGCCAGCCCCAGGACCCCGGGTGTGCTCACTGCCTCCTCTGCTTACACGTGGCCTCGAGTGGCTCCGGGACACTCTCAGGCTCTCACTTTCCTGATGGGACAATCCACTGCCTCACAGGGTTATCTTGAGGAGATAATGAACACAGGGTGGCCCGCTCTCACCATCTCAAGTGTCAGTAATGACACGAACAGGCACCTCTGTGAGCCCCACGTCGGCTACTCCCTAACTCCTCACAGCACCTCCCTGAGGGGGATTTCATTACTTTCCTGTTATAGGTGAGCAAACCAAGGCTCAGAAAGGGTGAGCAACCTGTCCAGGGTCACACAGCTTAAATGTCACCAGGGTAGGATTGCAACCCGATTCTGTCCTTGTCTGGCCCAAGCCCAGCATACAGTAGGTGCTCCCTGCTTCTTGAATAAGCCATGGGATGAGCAGGTGGACGCTGCCTCCAGGACCACGCCTCCCCTGCTACAACTCTCTGCGACGCTGGACGGGGTGTCAGGCTGAACAGGGACTGGGGGCGGGAGGGCGGCAGGTGTGTGGCCAGCACCTCCACGCTCATGCCCAGGTCACAGTTACTAGGACCATCACCATCTCATTCGCTTAGAGACTCAACCCTGTGAACAGACCCAGGGTCCCTGTGTCACAGGCAGGGAAACAGGCTGAGAGAGGTGGCACTGGCCACGTCCTCAGGAGGAGATGGACAGACCAGTTTCCAGAAGAACCACTACCTTCTCCTTCTAGGCCCAGAGCCCACTGATCCCCCATCGTCGGGCATGTCACATTCAGAACAGAGTCTGGCCAAGGTGTGTCTGAATGGGGGCCCTGGGGCAGGGGACCCCATGCCAGCCAGCCAGGTGCTGACAAGGTGGTGCCCGGTGAGGCTGGCCAGGCAGGTGGGCACTGTGAACAGCCTGGCTCTTTGGAAGGGCACTAGCAAGGCAGCACCAGCCAACTGCTGCCAGCCCCGTGCCTCGAGGCGCATCTCGGCCCCTGAGCACTCGGCAGCCTCGACATATTAAAATGCCAGAGGCCCAACCGGGCGGCAGCCGGAGAGAGCGGCAGCGGGATCAATGGCTTCCAGAATTCCCTGCGCACCAGCCCCAGGCTGGGAAGCGAGGCAGGGGCTGGTGAGAGAACAGAGATGTGCTCGGAATCCTGTGCGCACGGCACAGACAGAGCAGGGCGCCCGCCGTCACGGACACGCGTCTGAATGCCAATGTGTTCACAGAGGCCCGGAGGAGGCACTGCAGACTGACGGGCGGCCACCTGGGGAAGCAGCGGCCCTCTGGGGACACAGGTCCAGGGCCTCCATCCTGTCTGTCTGGTGGGAGGCACGTCCATGTAACTGAAGATTAACTTTGAAGACACACCTGATCCTCCTGCGTCTCCTCCCTTCCTTCCTGTCGCTGCCCTAGGACCTGGGTCCCCAGTCCCCTCCCCCAGGCCTGGAGAGCTGAGCCCCAGGGACCCGCGTGCTGGAGGCGGTCACGGGTACTTGCTTTCTTCCTCACAGTCACAGTGAGGCTGGGACTTCAACAGGTCACATATCTGAGCCACCAATCCTTAGGCAGAGCCAGCACCGACGCCAGGACCCCCAGGCTCCCCTTCTACACCCTCTCTCTCCAGGATATGGGTGAGCTGGGGTCTGGGAGCAATCCCGGTCAGAGGGTCAGCAAGGAGGCCCTGGAGGAGGAAGCCACGTGTCCTAGGCACTCACCTGGGGTCACCCGTCAGCCTCAGTCCTGGCAAGGCAAGGAAAGAGGGTGGCAGGCATGGCTCCCTGAAGCAGCTGGCTCTCCGGTTACTGCTGTTTCAGTGCAAGCTGGAGTCACCTGCTCACACCTGCCCCTCTGCCCAGCAATGGGAGGGACACAGCTTGGGACAGGACCGTGGAACCACATCAGGCACCCCAGGAGTGTGCACTCAATTAAAAGCCGAGGTTTACTGAGCACCTACTATCTGCTCACCAAGCACTGCAGCCGTATTAACTCGTGTCCTTCTCACAGGACCTGTGAGCTGGGTGCTGACATGATCCCAGTTTTCCAGGAGAGAAAACAGAGGCCAGGGAGGTCAAGTCGCTTGCCCCAAGGTCCAAACCCAGGGAGCAGTGGCAGCTTCCGGACCTCCCTGCCTCAGCTGCCTGAAGGAAGGCGCATGATGGCCAGTGGGACATCAGCAGGCGCCCGCGGCCTGGTGGTAAAGCCGCGAGCCAGCCCTGCCTCCACCTGGAGCAAACCCCCTGACCTCTCAGCCCCGGGTCCCCACCTGAGGCCTGGAGGCAGCTGCCTGGCTGGGAGGCACTGGCTGGAGCTCCACTGCCTGGAGCTCGATGGCGGGGGCACTGCTGTCACCGGGCCCCTCCCTCTGCCTGAGCCTGGGGAGGTGGCAGAGGCCTGGGGGTCAGGGCCTATTCCCGGGCAGGGAGCAGTGGCTTGAAGCAGCTCTGTGCGCTGGAAAGGAGGCTCCCGGCCCTGTGGTCCCCCAGGGCACTGCCCTGACGCTCGAGGCCTCACCTGTGAGGATGGACAGCCGCCGCATGGCGGGGAAGGGGTGGTTGCCCGAGGTGTCCAGGATGTCCAGCTGGTACATATCACCTCGGATGTTGTACACCTTGCGGTGGAAGTCCTCGATGGTCGGGGTATACTGGTCCTCGAAGCGGCCGGTCAGGAAGCGGGACACGATGGAGCTCTTGCCCACTCGGGAGGCGCCCAGCACCACCATGCGGTAGGAGTTCTTGGCCGGCACGCTGAGCGTGCAGTTCCCGCTGGACAGCGTCTTCATCATGGCTCGGGGCTGCAGCGAACGAGGGTGGGCGTCAGGAGGCTGTGCCCAGGGCCCGGGCCTCCCCTCTGCACCACCCCCCACCCCGGGTCTCAGCTCGAGGGGCCTGGGTCCTCCACCCGCAGCCGCACCTTTCCTCACTCCCCTTGGCCACCCCCTGCCCACGCAGCCCTGTCCTGCAGGACTGGCAGATGCCAAGCCCCGTCTCACCGCCAACTGCCGATCTTGGCGAGGAGCTCCACCCCAGTCCCCGCGCTCTGCAGGAGCCCAGCCCGAGTGGCAAGGGTTCCACAGGCCGAGCCCTCGAACATGCTAAAAACGTCCCAATGCCCATTCCCGGACCTCTCAGGAGCCCGTGGCCCTGGGGCTTGACTCAGAGAAGATTCTAGCATGTATCTGAGGGTGCTGTGGCCACTGAACCCTCCCAGGAAGCAGGGAAAACTGCAGGGAGGACTTGCCTGGGGGCCTGAGCTCAGCGTTTGCAAGGCCGCCCCGCCTGGGCCCACCAGCCTCCTCTCCACCGGGCCCTGAGAGTTCACTGCCCTGGGGAGACCCAGAGGCCTGGGCCACGGGGTGTCTGTCGGCAGGGGAACAGCCCAGGGGCAAGTGGACCTTCCCACACCTCCCAGGACATGGGAGCCTCTTGGCCTCATGGGAAAAGTGGAAATAGATCCAAACCCAAACCCCAAGTGGAGACAAGCAAGCACCAGGCCACCCCAAGGGCCACCTTCCTTTGCCACCTCGTCCTTTGACAGCACCATAGAATCCCCCCAGAACCCTCAGGGGCACAACCCTCTGCTCTCCCAGTCCTTCCTGCTACCCTCCGTCTCCCTGTGGGCTCAGGTTCAGATGCCACCCTGCCCCACAGGGACCGCCCTCTCTGGGGAGCTCTCTAATCCCAGAACTGCCCATGGGCACAGACCTACGGAACAGCCGCGCAAGGAGGCCAGGTGCTGCCCAAGGCCCCAGCTGCATGGCCAGCAAGGGCTGCGTGCCTCAGGAAGGTGTGTGCAGCTCACCTGCTCAGGGCAGCACCGCCTCTCGCGTCAACAAAGGGCTGCTGTGCCCAGCCGGGTCCCTACCCAAGTGCCCGGGCCAGCACCCGAGGCCCTTACCATCAGCCCAAGCAGTCTCCCTCAATTCCCGACTACCTGCAGGGGCACGGAGAGACCTCCTGGGATGAGCCCCGGGCCTGGGTCCCCACCGCTCACCCGCCTGCCAGCCCTTGTGGCGAATGCCCTCCAGGGCACCTTTCAGAAAAGCCCAGGGTTTAAAAAACACAGAAGCTCTGGCTGGCAGCATCTGTGACTTCCAGGGGGAGACACTCCCGCCAGGGCCAGCTCCCAGCTGCCAGCGTGACCTCGGCCAATGCGCCCGCAGAGGCACACGCAAGAGGCGAGCTTGGCACTCGGCACCTGGCCCGAGGCCCGGAGCCAGGACGATGCTTGTGTCCACCAGCCAAGCCCAGGGTGTGCCAAGGACGGTGCTCAGTATAGCTCGATGGTAACAGCTGACATTTATTTTGCATTTAACATATGTCAGAGTGTTCTAAGTGCCGCACATACATTAACTCGCTTCATCCTTTCAGTAACGCCAGGAGGTAGGTGGCGAGAAAATAGAGGCACAGAGAGGTTAAGTCACTTGCTCACAGTATTCAGCCAATACCAGCAGAGGAGGACTGGACCCCAGGCATCTGCCTGGGCTGTGGGGGGACACAGTAGCACTTCCCCATTTCACAAAGAAGGGCCTGTGATCAAAAGACTGCGACTGGCCCACTTGGTTAATAAGGGGCCCGCGTGGAGAGCCCAAGCCTAGATGTCCCAGGGCCCTCTGGCTGGATCCTGCAGCTGAGGTGACTAACTCCAGGGGACTGCAGGGCCGGGCAGGCGCTCAGTGATCCATGAATGAAGGAAGTGGCAGGCGGTCCTGCCTGTGGTCTCACCCAAAGCCTCCCTCCAGAACCTCTCCCTCCCCCAACCCCAGCCTGGGGGGACGCCCTGGAGCTGCGGCAGGGTCTCCCAGGGAGCTGGCTAAGCTCCTCCAGAGAAGATGGGGGAAGGCCCCACCTCAGGACAGCCCCCTCCCCAAGTGCTCCTGCAGGGAGGTCACCTCTGTCTAGGAGGAAGAGGAAGGGAGCCAGCAGCCCCCAGGGACAGGTTCATCTCCATCACTGCCCTGCCCCAGCCTCCAGCCCAGACCTCCGGGTCAGAGGAGGGAGCACCAATGACTGAATGAAGTGAGGGAGTCTGAGAGAGAAGGCAGCAAGGGACTGAGACAGAAGGCAGGGAATTAGAAAGAAGAGACAGGAAGTCAGAGAGGGGAAAGGAAAAAAACAACAAGGCTCTCTTCCCAGAGAGAAGCGGAGTCTTCACATGGCCTCAGCCACGTGGGCTGCGATGCTCCCAGGCACCTGGAGGCCAGGTGACAGGCCTCCCTCAGCCCCCACAGCTCCCCTGCTCCTCCCCCAGTGGGGGAAGCACTGTGGGGACCTGTGGGCATGGCCTCTGTCCTCTGCTGTCCTCTCTGCCCTCAGCCAGGCAGACCCCAGAGTGACAAGCACTCAGGGCTCAGACTTTGGGGGGCCTTTGGGAGTCTGCGTCCAACCTTGGCCCAGAGGGGAGGGAAAGTGAACAGGTACCTGAATGTGAGCACTGACTGCTGAGTCCCCACCCAGCCCATCTGAGGGCAGCTGGGAGGCAGAAGTCCCTGGAGCAGGAGCAGAGATGGCGGGTGGGGGCTGGCCGCCACCAGTGGGCACCCATCACGGGGCATGCGCCTCACTCCTGTGACTTCACAGCAGTCCATGAGGGCTCCCCACAGGCCACCTGACTGATGGGACACGGATGCTCAGAGAGGCTGAGTCACTCGCCCTGTTTCACACAGCAGATGACCCACGGGGCTGGGCTGAGAACAGGCTGTGAGGCTCCAAAGCCTGGGCGCTCAGCGCTGTGAAAACGCGCCCCCCGGCCAACAGCGGAGTCCTTTGCTAACCAGCAAAGGCTGTCCCTTCCCAGCCTGGCCTTTGCTAACCAGCAAAGGACTCAGTGGTGGGGATGGCCCCGAGGCATGTTTTATCCATATCCCCTTGGTCCCTGCAGGCCACTGGGGCAGGCACCCTGCCCAGGACTCTCCTGCAAACCCTGCCAGTCAGCTCCCAGCGAAGGCATCTTGGGTCCCCATTCCCCCTGCCTCTGTCCCCCAGGGCCTGCCTGGAAGCGGGGCAGGTCAGACAGGCAATGCATCAGGATGAGTCTGGACATGCCCCTCCCCGTGTATCCAGCCCACCAGCCTCTGGACACGCTGCAGTCACCCTCGGGGGTCCTGTGGACTTTGCAAAGCCAACCTCCTGGCCCTTGGAGGCAGAATGCGGGGCAGGCGGGAGCTTCCCACAGATGAGCTCTGCCTCTCGCCGGCCACACCAGCCACCGGGTTACCCTGCTCCATGGGACGGTGTCAAGACACCCAGCATGGCCCCAGGTCCAGTGGGCAGTCAAGAGGCTGCTGCTGGCCCCAGACGCAGCAGTCTTAACCAACACTAGGCTCCTTTCTTTGAGACATTTTCTCTTGGAAGTGTGGGGCCACCGGGAGCAGCTGGGTGGGGTGGGACTGGGGCGCAGGCAGAGGACTCCCAAGGGCCCATCCGGTCTCTGGTGCTGGGGAAGACTTAAGCAAGACGCCTGGGCTGGCTGTCCCTTCCCAGCCTGGCCTTGCGTCTCTCAGAGGTTTGGACAACAGCCTTCATCCTCCAGGGGTTGAGGGAAAGAGGGAGGGGAGAGGCATGGAGAGGCCCCCAGAGCTGTGGGGGAGGGGTCCTCGGGCCAGCACAGCAGGAAACCCTTCCCGGGCAAGGAAGCCTCCAGAAAGCTCACTCTTAGCGCTTAGGAAAACAGCCCCAGATTGTAGGAGCAAGGAGCGCCAGGACCTTCCTTCCTCATAGGAGGTCTCTGCCATCCTGTGGGCAGGGGAGGCCACCCATCCCTGGGCACCCCAGCATCCCCCTGCGTCTGGGTAGAGAGAGGCTGGAGCTGGCTCAGAGGCAGCGCCTCTTCTGCCCTGAGCAGGCTTCCCCCTCATTTAAAGGGACTGTGAGC
>JAJEJO010051195.1:0-62120 GCA_020662805.1 Glaucomys volans
GAAGGTAGGACCCGTGATAACCAGGGTTGCAACCACTACTCTAGTGTTCTCATACAAACTCAAGGTAGTATAAAAAGACAGTTCAGTGAGTATTGACCTGCTTCTCAAATACATTCAATATTTAGCCATTATTTTAAAATAAATAATAAAGCATCTCTGAATAATATTTTAGTGTTCCTACAACTTTAACTTTCTAGGTCATTTCCTACAATTCCTCAAAAACGCATTTCTAATTTATTTGGACATGGTTCCACTTTGAATCTTATATAGAGAATGTTTGGATTTTCGTTCATCGTTTACAAGGTCATGTCCTATTCTCCAAACCTGACCACCTAAATTGCAGCCTGTTGTGTTCATTCACACATGGTGCTCTTCTAGAAAGCCTTGCCTTGCTATACCCTTCAAAACCATACATAGCACTTGAAACCTTTTTTCAAAGTTCCTATTGCCCATGAACATTTCTCTGACTTCTAGTGTGTCCTACCCACCGATTGCCATGAGTCCTTCCACAAATCCTGTGCAAACTAGACCTTCTTCCCACTTTTGAAATCAATATCACTTTCTTAAGTCTTGGATTAGAGTGACACAAGGGCCATTCCCCACACTAAACTGTAAGTGACTTGAGATTATTTTATTCACCCAGTCCCTTGAAATCCAATGCATTTTGCACATCTCATGAATCCAATAGATATTTACTGTAATTTAGTTCTTCAATGTGTAGTCATATCTAGATCAAATCTCATGGGGCCCTTAACCTCTACAATTCATAAGACCATGAAATGGGACATGTTCCCAGACCTCTAACAGATCTGAAGTAAAATAAAAATATTACAATGCATTTTTGCCTTGCAAATAGATTCATAAATCAAGGATCTAGATATATATATGAACACTTAGTTTTGGAAACAAAAATGATAACAATTTAACATTGCACATATCATAATGTTAGCCTATAGAAAGAGATATGTATGCATATTTTTAAACACATTAAACTGATTTCTCTGATGACTAAACAAAGTCACCACCTCAAGTTGCACCAGCATGACATTTCAATCACATAGAAGACAAAGAGAAATCTCAAATTTCAGTTAATTGTTCAATGGACATCTTGTAATAATTCTGCTTTTTTCTTCATATATATATAAACAGCTATAAATTAGCTGAAAATAGTAGTTATATAATTTAGCTGTACAGAATCTCAATTCAGCAAAATATTTCAATGTCAAAAACAGAAAAAATGAAAATATCTTAAACAGTATTTGTTTTCAGTACTGAGGACTGAACTCAGGGGCACATTACCATTGAGCTATCTCACTGACCCTTTTTGTTTATTTTTTTATTTTGACATGTCTTCTTAATTTGCCAAGACTGGTCTCAAACTTGTGATCCCCCCGCCTCAGCCTCCCTAGTCTCTGGGATTATAAGCATGCTCCACTGTGCGTGGCTAATATTTTATTCTAGGTGAAAACATCTAGGGACATTGTAAAACATTAAAATACAATTTATTTGCAAAGGAATTGGCAAATTTTAGTTACCATTTCTCTCAAATAGTATACTTCACTTGGAAACAACTGCATGTCAATTTTTGAACATAAGTCTGAAGTTAAGGTTTCATTAAAAGTTTCCTACTGTTTAAAAATGAGATAGAGGTGAGAGTATGCTTTTGCTTTTAATTTTAACACTGTTTTTTGATTTTGGGTTTTGTAATCTCTTATCTGATTATGCCTGAAATATTTTGAACTATTTCTTTAGTTGCTCACAAAGCCAAATTAAGATATATATATCAAAAGTGAAAAGCTAAATATTTAATATCTTTTAAGTTTCAAGCCTTTCTAGAGATTTTACCATTTCTTTATGATAGTAATGATTGGGTGAACACTTTGGTAGTGCTGTTCTCAATATTCAAATGTGTGAATATCTTTACATGAAGAATTGTGTTTTTCTTTCGTCTTTTCAATATTTCACTATTATTAAAGTTGGCAAACAAAATAATGAGGGAACATGTTTTGTTGCAAAATAGGTAGAAAGGAAAAATAATGTTTACTAGTGGTTAAGAATTCATAAATAAGATCATTTTTATTTTTAAATGATTTGTATTAATAAGAATACAAACTAGCATTTTCTGTCTTCTGTTGCTTTAACAATTTTCATACTGTTTCTAAACTCTAATGTATTTAATATTGATATAAATATCCACATATGTATTTGAAGGGGAGATCATTGAAAAGCACATATTTCTAAAGCTTTCCACATTATCAGTTAGATTAACACTTCAAAATCCAAGAAACAGTGAATATTGAAATAGGAAGATAGCAATTTCTTAAGGTAAGATCCTACATTGCTGTAGTGTCAAAATAAGTGAGGCCTAATTCACTTATAGTATTCTCAGTGGTTTTATAATTTTTCCAGAGTAAATAAATAATACTGGTGAAGGACAGAAATTTCCATGATTTTACATTATTTCAATTTGAATTAATATAACTCCTTAAATTATGACCTAAGGAAAATATGTTACTTTTAAAAATTATGTCACTTAATTAGCATTAATTTGAATTAATTTTGTATATATTTTGCTTGACTATAGACAGCTGTCGTCCAAAAGGGCATATATACCATATAAATACATATAAGCAAAAGTTAATGTGTGTGACCTATATTCAATTCTAAAACTGCTCTCAAAACATTTCTTTCTTAAACTTTCCTGAAAAGGATAATTCTATTTATTAATGCCCTTTTCTTTATAATTCAATTTTCATGACATAAACATAAAAATTAAGCAATAAATATTTCTATAATAATATTTTAAGTATAATCGTGATATATGTTTTAATTGACATTATACATTAAAGAATTCGGCTTCGATGGGTCTCAACTGAAGCATATATATTTGTTTCAACTTACTGATTTTTGAGACAATGCAATTTAATCTGTATGCTAAACTTAATGAGAGAAATTTAATGCATTACACTAAATGTGTTTTCACCTAGAATATTTTTTTTAAATGACATTACCTGAAAATAGCAAACAAGTCTAAATTAGTAGGAACTGATATAGCATTGAACGCTCCTTAATTTTGATGTTACTTTATTAATAAAAAATACTAATGGATGGAGGCAAGCATATAAGATACCCCTATATTAAGCAAACATAATTATACCCATAAATGGACTTTTGAGGCTTATTATGTCCTCTAATCTACTTTTTTGAAAAATTTAACTCCAAATGAATAATTTGGTATTGTTATAATTTCTCTATGCAAATTAGGCTTAAAAAGAGGAATATGTCTTTTTGTTAAAGGGAATTTGATGTATTTAGTCATGATTACACTCACAATGTGATTCGTGTATTTTATATATAATATAAAAATAAATGTGACATATAAATTGATATTGAATATTTACCTGAGAAAGTTTTCTGTTTCTCTCACACACACCTAATATGTGAATTACATGTGAAATTATCATTTGAATATCCCCTTATAATTTGAAATTAAATGCAAATAAAATTGGCCTATTGATATAACAATGCATTATGTTGTACATAAGGCCTAAGTTATTTCATATTTTATTTGTATAATAGTTTATAGTTTCAGTATTTACATTTATTTGTCCTCCCAAAATATTTACATAAGGTAGATTATACTCTGATTTCAGTGTGGAAAGGCATTAAAGTAAATTTATAGATATTTTCAATACGAGGTATTAAACCCAGGGTCTTACCTGTGCCAACAACTCTACCACTGAGCTATACCCACAGCCCAAACCTGCTGATTTTTATAGAAACAAATAGAGGCAAGTGGTAAATGTTTTGAACTCTGGGTAATAACTTGTAGCATATGGAACAACACACAGAGATGTTTAAGGTCAAGAAATATTATTTTGCCTTGGTTACTGAATCTGTATTTGTGTGCCTAAGAGTTGTCTTTTAATAATGTCCATGAAATGAGAATGTAAGTAAGAGCTTAATCTTTAAAAATGTGGTGATATTTGGCTACAGGATTTAGCGACTTAACATAATCTTGCCTACACTTAAAATTTTACAGTTTTGTTATCAGTATAGCAATGAGTGACAGTTTTGCACAACATAAAGACATGATGAGAAACAAAATTGGAAACTGGGTCTTGAAAACGCCTGGAAAATCATAGAAACATTCTTTGCTTTTGTTTTATTGGTAGATATTGATAAAGTTCTCTTCCTTATGCAATTATTGTTGATATAAAATATTGTACAAACTGCCTGGTGAGGGAACTGTCACACATACCTTCATCTTAATATTCCATCAACTGTGTGAAACTAACAGTATCTATTCTATGTCTAGTGCAAGACGTATGCCTGTGTGCTAGAAAGTCATCTAATGGGCCTCACGATTGACTTTAGCACAGGATTTATCTGCTTTGATGCTGCAACAAAGGTAATGTGTTCAGATGGACATTAAGGGATATGTTGACTACATTTTAATTTGAGAACATTTAAAATATCTTTTTAGTGCTTTCAGCATTTTAATTGGTTTGTAAATGTTAAAGATCATTTGTGTTAATGAAAGATAAATTATATTTTAATATGTTTATAGAAAAATAAATGTTTCTAGTTGAACAAATGTGGTATAAACATAACTGTCCTAAAATAAACCTTTGTCAACCTATCTTTCTTTTTTTTAATTTAATTTTTTGATTCATTGAACACAAATGGAGTACGGCAATTGTTTTTCTGGTTGTACACAAAGTAGAGTCACACCATCTGTGCATTCATACATGAACACAGGGCAATGATGTCTGTCACACATACTGTTATTATTCTTACCTCCCAACCTCAACCCCACCCCTCCCTTCCCTCTATGCTCTCTATCCTTTCTCCATTCTTGCCATCATTCCACCCCACATTATGCATCATCATTGACTTATCAGAAAGACCATTTGGCCTTTGGATTTTTGGGATTGGCTAATCTCACTTAGCATAATAGTCTCCAACATCATCCATTTACCTACAAATGCCATAATTTTATTCTTCTTTATGGCTGAGTAATATTCCATTGTGTATATGTACCACAGTTTCTTTATCCATTCATCTATTGAAGGGCATCTAGGTTGTTTCCACAATCTAGCTATTGTAAATTGAGCAGCTATGAACATTGATGTGGCTGCTATCTTTCAATATAACTGTAAACACAAAATAAATGGATGTACACATATTATTTTTTTATTTGTTCCTAAAGCTATGCTTCATACCTGAGGGAACATTTTCTTTCCCCAAAAAAAGAAAATTTAAAAAAGCATTCTTTTATTTTATTTTCTGTATGAATACCCATAAGATGAAACTAAGGAAAACATGTTTTAGTTTTTATAAGTGACATGTTAGAATTGTAGTGGTAGAATTTGAGGTTTGAAGTTTTTAACCTGGGATCATATCCTTTGATTCAATAATGATTTTGTGCAATCTGATAAATTGCCCATTTCACACAATATGCGTATCTGGGAGAGATGTGTGTTGAATTGAGAGACAAACCTTCTCAACTAATCATGTCTGAAAAATAATGAACTTTGGTGACTATGGAATGGCACATGACAAAGCCAAAGTATATACATTATTATTTAATTAGGAGTGATCATAGAGCTCTACAGCCCCCATGCAGCTGCTGATATCCTTCCAGTCATTGCTACAGTTTTGCACTGGGACTTTCTTCCCCAGAGAATACTTCCATTCTTTTCCTTCCCATCAGAACATCCGATCCCAAGATCCAATCCACTTTCTCCTTTTTGCCAAGTGTGGCCTAAGATATAAATGGAAATATTTCTTCTCATTAATTTTAAGCATTAATAAGCAATCCTTAAAGTAGTTACTGGAAAGCACATATACACATGTTTTATCTAGAAATTAAGATATGTACAGGATTTTCAAAAGCTACTGATAGCAAAATAAGAGAGTGACTCAAATGTGTGAGGGAGTGGGCAATATTCTAATCCTGGGGTTGATGGAAGTCTACTGGTGGGGGCTAGTGCATCATAAGCAAGTACAATGTGATCTAGTGCTCAGAGAAATTGTGATGCTTCATGATCCAGCAATTGAGATTGTCAGGTATAACTTTACATTACCTAATTTTTTTTATTCATTTATTCATATGTGGTACTGAGACTCGAACCCAGGACCTCACACATGCTAGGCAAGTGCTCTACCACTGAGCCACAGTCCCAGCCCTACATTACCTAATTTTTTAACATTGTAGACTTAAGTAGTTCAGTTTACAGGTCAGATTTGACCATATAATGTATTACTTTAGTATGATGCCCAAAAGAATACCTCTGTAAAGAAGGAATTTCAGATACAAGTGGCTCATTTAAATGATTCTTAGTGAGACTTCCATCAAATCAGGATAGGGCCATAAGTGTTAATTTTGTAAATCAAATACTTTAATGATTAATCAGTTCGAGTATTTAATTTAATTAATAACTCAAGAATAAATTTAACTTTAGACAAAAGGTAAGGTCTGATTTTAGAAAGGAAATACTATCACAAGAATTGTTATCAAACTCTATCAGGCTAATGTGAAAAAACCTCACACTGGTAAAGGAGAGAGAAGCAAAAGTCATCTGAACACATTTCTGGTATCTGAATTGCTTGAATTTACTTTGGAGGCTAATATAATCCAAATCCTTTCCTGTGTTATACTGGCGTTTTGTGTAACAAGGGAGAGAATCATGATACCAACATGCTCTCCAATGCAGCCATCCACTTCTGCGGAGAGTGTGCTAGGGATGAGTAATTACTGAAGAGACTCAAAGCAAATTGTTATGAAGTCATCTAAGGAAAGCCTTGTATTAGGAATTGTGAATTTGTTCAGTAAAAGCCTGATATGCAGGAAGAATGAAAGGAATAAGAATCACTCTCCTTCATTTTCTGATCATATCATTGGAAGCCTGGATCTTCAAGGCGATCTGAAAATTGATAAGGAAAAGAAAGAATCCATAAGCACTACAAGGAATGTGGCATTAGTGCTCATCACTCAGACTGTGGCATGTCGAGAGTGAGAATTATTGATAGTTAAGTCAGGACGGCATTCATAAGCAGAATCCTGAGTAAGTGAATCATCTAGTAGATTTCCTGCAAGAAGTTTTCCCCACTCCATGAAATGAGTATTTTTTAAGTCCAAAAAAGAAGGTAATTATTATGTAGACATTAAAATATTTTCTTCTAATAGTTTTTAAAGTGAATAAGATCCAACTATTTTATTTACTTGATAGTCATGCGTGAAAAGGGTCCTTAAACCTATGATCAGCAGATTTTTCCAAAATGTTTGAATTACAATCACTGCAACTGTACTGCCATTTCCCCTTTGCTGAGCTGAGTGTTTTATTCTGCACTTCACCTTGACCTGCTTCTCCAACCTGACATTACTGAGGAAGCAAAGGTCCTATAGTAAAGTATATAGTCCACAAAAGGGAGGACTGGTGTCTTATGAATCACTCATGCAGTTTCTTCTAAAGCAGATACTGCCCTGTTAATACATCAATGAAAGAGTAATAACTGCAGTAGATTTTTTTCTTTAACATACCAACTGTATTTCTAATTTCTTACAATATTTTAAAAAATAAATAAGAAATATAAATGATAATTTTAAAAACCCTAAAAGATGATAGTGGAGACTTTTGTGGTAGGAGTGGGAGCTTGCCTAAATTTTGATTACACTAGGAATCTAAAAGTTTGGAGGTGTAGAGCTACATGGGAATGTCAACCTCTCATTACTTGCCAACTGTGCTTGAAAGTTTTCAGGGAAAATTTCTTCCTTTGATTTGCCAGAGAAACAAGAGGCATTAAAAGCCCTCTATTTTATGTAGGGTGGTTTCTGAGCAGCCTCAGGGAAATGGTTCTAGGACCAGTACAACGTAATTTTTATGTAAATAGTTGTTATACTGATTGTTTAGGGGAAAATGACCAAAGAGAACAGTCTGTACTTATTCTGTTCACACATACTTTTTCCCCATGTGTTTTCTACCTGTGGCTACTAGAGTCTGCAGGTAGACCCTAGGTACAGAAGGAGAGCCTCCTCTACTTCAGTTAACGTTACCAACCTATCAAAGATGGTGTGTTTCTGTGTTTCCCTTAGTATTTCTGACTGATTCTCTCACACAAAGTTGATTGAGAAGCTCAGAATGTTCCCTGTATTCTTCATTCTTGTTAAAATGCATACTGTTCAGTGATAAATAAGGGTCTTCTCTCTACTGTGCAAAAATATAATGTTGTAGTGTTTATATAAGATGTATAGCTACAAGTTGTCATCATTTTCTTTTAAATAAGTATATGTATATTAATTATTTATATCTAGGGATGATTTATTATGCAAACAAAACATTCATTTTATTTGTAAATTAATACTTAGTGACTACCTGCTATCTATAAAGAAAAACAGAAGGGTCATATATGTGTCTTGGCAGATCAAGCAAGGGTTCAAAAAAATCATTTCTCACTGATAAAGGGAAGGTAAAGCTATTCAGAAAATATCTGCAAGCAAAGGACGGAGTTTGAGGGCATAGGAGATGAGAGATCAATTTTGTACATAACTAAGAGCCAGCTTAAGAAAGAGATCTTACTAAAGAATTTGGACCTGATCTTAACAGAGAAAAGTTCGAGACAAAGGGAAGAAAATGGCAGATATGTCTGGGAGCACAAAACTAGTAGCATAATATATGATTGGTCAAAACTCAGATGCTAAATTCTCAAAAAATCTTTCCACGAGTGGGCATCTCCACTCTATGAGGTTCTTCAAAAAACTGTGTGCATGGAGGACAAAGGAAAGTATTGTTGCAAAATGAGAGTAACAAATAATTGCAATGGGTCCATGGGATTATAAAATGTTTGGTATAACTAAAAGTTAAATTTGAAGGAAGAACAAAGTTGGAGAAATGATTAGGATTATGTGATCAAGATGTTTGACTAAGTCTAATTCATACTGTGGAATGTTACTGTAGCTGAAGAACAGATTTTATTGATGGGGTGGGACCAACATTGAAGTGATTGACATTTATTTTTTCTCTCAGTGATTAAGGGGAATAACTTTCGAAGTTCGTATGTGTGTATGTGTGTGTGTGTGTGTGTGATGCTGGAATCAAACCCAGGTTTGCTAATCAAGCAATCTACCACTGAGTAAGATACGCAGACCCAAACTTTTTCAAACTATGAAATTTTACACAGAAAAGAGGCACAAACATTTTGTCTATGTCAGACAGATAACCTCTGGACTCCACAAATTGAAATGAGGATGAAGACATCAGAGAATCCCACACCTAAGAGTTGCCACTCACCCCTATCCCACTGTAGGTCACACTTCTGCTGCAGATTGTTGCAGCCAACTTCTGTTGGCTGTAATCAGAGCAGAAGGAGTTACTCATCCTGTGCAAATGTCCATTGTGAGGACTGGGATACCCTAAATCTTCACACTTAATCCTGGGTAAAAGTCACTATTTCCCATATTATTGCTGCTTCCCTAGTAGTCTCTGGGAGCATTGGTTGCTCAAAAGCGTTTTAGTCTGATAGGGTTTTGTTTTGTTTTGTTTTGATAGTTAAAATTATGAAATGGTAGGATACAATAACTAAAATGTCCTTTTTTAATACAGCATATCTAAGAGCCAGGACAGACACATAGCAGATTGAAAATACTTTTTAAAAAATGATGATTGGCTAACAGATGTATGAAGATAATAAATTTGAAGTTAAAACATTACCTTTCTTAGGCATTAGCTTTACCATATGTTAGAAGCTATTGTAATGATTTTATGCTTCCTTCTTATCTCCATTACTGATTTTCAGTGAACTTAAGTTGAACATGTTACCTGGGGAAAATTTGTAGCACTCATGAATACACTTGGTAACCTTTGATTTAGCAACTTGAATTCTGTGCAGTAAGGGACAATGTAACCCTAACTAAAATCACTTCCTTCTGGTTTTCCAAATCTTCTCTAAAACATTAGAGGACTTAATTCTAATTCCAAAATAATTGTGCTTCAGAATTAAACTAATTGCTAACACATAATAATTCACAAAATACCTTAATCTACATAATCCTTTCAATTCTTTAAGTTGACATTGATTTTTAGAATGTTTCCAAGTTAAAGGTTGAAAGGAAATTATTATGGCCGGTATTTACATTTAGAATAGTCTTTGATATGGAAGGGGCATTTTAAGGAGCTCTGAGTTACTGTTTCTCCCAGTGGTACATGACCTTCGTGTACACGTGCTTTCGCTCTTGCACGTGCACACACGCACGCACACTTCACTTTGGTTTTATTTGATTTTTTTCTAGAGTATGTATATAATTATGACATAGATATAATATAAATTTTATACATCAAACCTCTCAAGGAAGAATTCAACTTTTATTCTTTTTACGCTATTTATTCTGTATTTGTTCAACTATTTCACATCAAAAAGAGTTATTAAAAATCAAAAAGTACATTTTGAAAATATCAAAGTGAATATCTTCCGAACACCTAGAAGTAGAAAAAGTAGAAAAAGCAAGGCATATGCTGTGATATAACAATACTTATATGAATATTAACATTTTTTTTACAATACGTCTCAATCTTTTTTCTTTTCCAAGTGTGTGATGCACGGTTTAAGAAACAGAGTTATTCTAGGACATTTTATGTTTTTTCTTAGATAAATGATTTTTTTTTTTTTTTTGCTTTTAGGAGAATGAAGAACATTGCATTTATTGCAAAACAAACTCAGGCATTTAGGGAAACTATCCATCAGGTAATCTTTAAAAATCCTTGAGCATTTCAATAGAGCCCTCAAGTAAACATTCAACAACAAAAGTATTAAAGCCAAGTTTTCATGCAGCATATTACGTAGATATAATAAAATTTCCTGCTTTTTATTCATTTCTTGTAATACAATGACATTATAAAGTAACGTGAGAATTGCCACATTTTATTGCCTATATTTGCAATTCAAAGTATGTAAAAACAAAATCACAGACTCAAAAATAGCTTCACCAATATATGCTTTCTATATTTTTTCTCTTCCTTAATTACTTAAATTTTTAATTCTACCTTCACTTTGTGACTTTTAATACACTTTACTTTTTCAAGGTTAATTTTTGATTCTTAATATCTGGCTCAAATCTTTTTTCATTGTATTTTTTTTAGTTTGTCTTCCCTCAAATTATTGATTTTGGTGTTCAAGAATATTTTTATTAATTAAAAACATTAGTATGTGAAACTCTTACATATTAAATGGGAACAGTAATAGTTGTGTTTAAAATATTATTCTATAATTAAAATTGCTTATTGGAAAAATTAGTAAACTATAAAATTTAATATATATCGATTCTGAAGTACTTAAGCATATGACCAAGCAGGTCATATTTTAATAGAGATTGTCTTTGAAAAGACAGACTCACCATTCCACCTATCTTGAGAATCTCTGTTGATCAGCTGTTACTGAATACCTGAGATAATCAACTTTTTAAAGAAAGGGTTTATTTTGGTTCATAGATTAAGAGGTTTTATTCCATGACCTGTTGACCCCATAACTTTGGATCTATGTTGGAGCAACACATCATGGCGGGGGTTGGGGGCGGGTTAGCAGAGTAAACTGCTCACCATATGGCATCTAGGAAATAAACAAAAAGGTAAGGGTTTGGAGTGCCACCATCTCCTTTGAGGACATGGCCCCCCAACCTACAACCTCCTACTTGGATCCCCCTCTTCAAAGTTCTACTACCTCTCAATATCCATGGGCTACATATCAAGCCCTAAACACAAAAGCCTTTGGGAAAGACTTTTTCAAACTATATCAAAATCCATCAAGCTTTTCCCTTTCTATTTTAAATTTCCCTCAATTCAACACTAAACTGTTTCTTCCCTCCTAAATTTAATATCTGCTGAAAGTTTGAAAGTCCCCAGAAACCATAACTCCATTTTCTTTGTCTCTAAGTACATATGTGAATGATACCTTTCTTCAGGGATTGTGGAAAGTTTAAACAATAAAACTTACATGCAGCATGTTTCACAGTGAGTGAACATAACAGTTGGATACTTTGGTCACATCATTTCCTACGTGACTGGGTTGTTCTGACCACTGCTGGTCCTGAGCACCAACAGCACCCTGCACTGTACTACCATCCTCATGTTGTCAAAGTGGTGCTGTGTTTTCTAGAATTCATGATCAATCACTCAGTACATTTATTTTTTGCTACATGATAGTCCTTATTGGTTTCTGCTTTCATAGATCTCTTTGTCCTCCTGGCCTGTAGTAGAAAAGATTGACACTGAACAAGAAGTGATGAATGTAATGGTGCTCAGCAAAGGGATTCAGGATGGCACAAAAAGATTTGAGCCAGATATTAAGAATCAAAAATTAACCTTGAAAAAGTAAAGTGTATTAAAAGTCACAAAGTGAAGGTAGAATTAAAAATTTAATTCTACATAAATTAGATTAAGGGGTTCTAGGTGATGCTTGGATAAACTTACATTTCACCTGAGTATTTGTATGTCCCGAGTGCTAATTCAGCACACAGTGTAGCAATCTTAAGCTATAATGTGAAAGCCCTGAAACATGACAGAATTTCAGGGCAGGAGACTTGTATACAGAAGTAAAATCATCATGCAAGAATAAAGAGGAGTCTTGCACTTCATGTTAGAGTCAATACTTAGGTAGGTGGGGCAAAAAATTTGCCATGTAGTACATGTTAACAATATATCATTGCCTTATAAGAGCTAACATCTCACACTTCTGTGGATTTCAGATGATTGATCAATAAGCACTTATTTGTATGTCAGAAGTTTAGAGGGTTCACTCAAGTGTCTGGGAGTTGGTTCTGCTCCACTCTTTCCTTGTTCTTCCATAAGAACCAGGCTAGCCTAGGCATACTCTTTGTGTTTTGTAGACTGCAAAGGCAGAACCGAAAAAGCCCAAATGTGCAATTGTATTTTAGCCTCTGTGTTTGTGAACAACTGTGAAGTCTCACTCTTCAAAACATGTCATATTTCAGAGGCCACAGCCAAGCAAGAGGGCAGACCATCCAGTCGCTGAGAGTGAGTACTTCAGAGTAGCATTGCAATGGGACTGGACACAGGCAATCATGAATTGTGACTGATGTGGCCACAGTGTTATGGCCATTAAAAGTCACTAACAGATTTTATGCAAAGTAACATGATCCACTTTATGATCACTTTGGCATCCTTTTGGGAGAGAATTATTAGGAGGTTTGTGGCCTAGAGTGGGTGCTTTGAGAATTCAGAGCAGTGACGAATTGAGTAATAATAGGGATATGCAGACATCAGAGCTTAGATAGAAAGAAGATGAGATTAAGTACAACACTGTTGTTTCTAAACTGAGTCACTGTGTAAGAAAAAGATATGCACCAGAGAAGGAGTGGATATACCGCATATCTATTTATTTATTCTCATAAAAGCATCTGTGTAGAGGTCATGGAATAGTTGTTATGTTCAATGTAAAAAATGAGTTTGTTTTCCTCACTTTAATTGCAAGGTGAAATAAATGTTATATATCTTACATTAGTTAAAATGACTCTTTTGTAAGTTTCTTGAAAAAACACACCCCATCTTAATGTTTATGCAATAGGATTTAGTTACTATAGACAGACAAGGAATATTAGGGACATAAAACACTGAGGTGTGCTTCCAACAGCTTCTCCCTATTGTATGCAATGTTATGCAATTGTGTATTCATACCAGGATGAGTTCTATCCCAGCAGACTTGATTTCTAATATAAACAAATTTCTGGTAGGCATGTTTCTTCACCAGGACAAGTGAGATATGAAATTACCCCATATTATTTGGGTAAACACAATTCAGGTTCCAGCTGGGACCTCCCACATGTAAGGTACCTACTTAGATTTGTTCAAGCATTCAACGTACAGATTCCCTCACTGAGCAATTCAAACACTTATAATAATATTGTATGGATTTTTTAGCTAAATCAAGATAATTCAACAAAGAAAGAAAGAGTATGTATCTCAAGGTAACTCGTTATAGGTTGGTAATTTAATGAGCACAATCATTTTCCAAAAGATGTCTTTTAACTTTGAGTCAAATGTAAGCCATTGATTTCTAAAAATGGAAATTTTTTGAATTTTAAAATCATGCTCAAAGGAAATAAAAACAATAAATGATTGATTCACACTAATAAGTTCATAATTAGATTTTAGAAACTGTATTAGATGTCAGGGATATTGCCACCTCAAAAATGAAGACGTTCACATACTTATGTATCAGTTTGGCAGTTATTTAATAAAGTACTCTTCTTGTCTTGGTGGGCCAGCCTCCAGCCCACCTGCAGGAGAATGGAAATAATATTTGTTTCTAAGCTTGAACAGACATCTATCTACTTCTGCAGCTATCTCAGTAAGCTCATTTGTTTTTCTCTGAGAGTACTATCGATTGAGGTGGCAATTTTGTGTTTGAATGTTAAAAGGAAATAATAGTAAGTGTGACTGAATTATATTATGTTGGAAAAACAATAGTAGTATGTAAAACAAAATTTTTAAAAGAACTTTTCTATGATTTGAGTTCATGTCTCTCTTCAAAATTTCATACTAGGGACTGGGGATGTCACTCAATGGTGTGGCACTTGTGTGGCCCTGGGGTCAATCCCAAATACACACATACACACATACACAAAACCACTTATATGTTGGGAACCTCCCACTCAATGTAATAGTAAGAAGTGGGGGCTTTGTAGAAATGATATAGTCTTGAGCACTGCACTTTCAGGTAAGGGATAAATGCACTTATAAATGAGGTTCAGGGTAGCATCCTGGTCTCAGTTGCTCTTTTGTCTTCTGCCATGGGAGGAAGGCAGCAATAAGGTCTCATTTTGAAAGCAGACAATGAGCCCCTGGCAGAAATTAGTATCTGCTAATGCCATGGTCTTAACTTCTCAACTTCTAGATTTTGAGAGATAAATCTCTCCTGTTGATGAATTATTCAATGTCAGGTATTTTGTTATAGCATCAGGCACTGACAAAAATACCCTTATTCCAAGAAAGCTATACCAACAATACAAATTTTATCTATTTTTTCATTATTCAGATGACTTGTGAAATTTCTCAAAATAAATTTGAGAACTAGGATTTGATACCTAGTACTGAAAACTTTAATTTAGACAGTCTAGTGATAATATTTCTCTGTTCTTTGAACTTCATACCAGACATACACATTGATCTGTATGAATGCATAATAACCATGCCTTAAATGGAGAGTGTTCAGTGCAGAGATTGATGTCCATTTTAGTCTGACTTATTTTATATTTATCTTATTTATCAAAATCTAAATTTTGTTCTATATTCTTGCCTCATTCTCAACTTACCATCAGTCTTCTAAAAGCTTCTCTTAAATAATTCTGGATTGTGTTTCTTCATTTTGATTCCCACTATTACTAATGTGAGCAATTCCTTCTCATTTCGATTACTAAAGTATCTTCCAAATGGAACTTGTTGATGTATTATACACATGCTTATTATGCAACAATTAGGACTCATGACCACTGACAGACAAAAAAATACAAAAATAGAAAACAGGCACGGGTTCCTCTTCTCAAGAAGTCTTCAGTCTAATGAAATGGACTAATCTAGAATTGGGTACTTTTTCCAGTGTTGGTAGAAATCAGAGCATTATGAATGCATTGTTATACACTTGTGTGTTCTGTCTTCCACGTCATCACCAGATCATGACACTTCTAAAACGTGAATAGGTTCTTGTCATCAGTCCACTTGTTAAGCTAATTCATAGTGACCAACTTCTTGAAAGACTCTTATCTCTTTAAGATGGAAGTTTCTTAATGTTCTGGTCTCTGTTTGGAGTTTAACATTATCTTCTGCTTTGCCCCAGCATTTGGTGGCATCACCACATTCCATGCCTTTATGCATGGCTTGTGCACAGCTTGCATTCAATCTTGAATTTTTACCCAGAATCACCTCACCATTCTGATTTAGATTTTGTTTTGTTTTGTTTTGTTTTGTGCAGAGAATGGTAGGCATACCTCCAGCTAAGTACAACATATTGTAATCTACTCTGGTGCTGATATGAACTCTAACCTCTTGATTCAGACTCAAGTACAGGTCTAGGGTTCAAATTAGCTCAACAAGTAGTCATAAATATAAGGAGAAGTATAACATCATCTAAGGGACTGAATAACTTACACTTTCATCTAGTACTGTGATCTTTTGATATTTTTATTTTTATCTCTATCACAAGAGTTATAAAATTAACATATGGTTTCTACTAGTAAATAGCATACAGCTGACTCCTTTTGTATTCCTCTTCTTCATGAAAATATTCTGATTTTAGTTCTGTACTCTTGCCTTATCTCAAATTTACCATTCCATCTTTAAAAGCAACTCCTAAATAATTATGGAAGGTGTTTTCTCATTCTGGTTTTTACTGTTGCTAACGTTGGCAATCTCTTCTCATTTGGATTGCTGCAGTATCTTCCAAATGGGACCTTTGTTTTAGTGAAAATATAATTAAATAAATCTAATCATCTATAGTTGTACCATTGATCTTGTGGGGGATTGGATCTAAGATCCCTGCAGCTACCACATCTGCAGATGCTTAAGTTCCTTCTATGAAATGGTGCAAAGTTTGCACACACAGACACGTATCTTCCTGTATATTTTAAATCTTCCCTACATTACATATAATACTTATTACAACATAGAGGCTGTGTAAATCATTCGTATGCTTTATTGCTCAGGGAATAATGATAAGAAAAAAAGGTTGT
Source organism: Glaucomys volans (assembly GCA_020662805.1). Lineage (NCBI taxonomy): Eukaryota > Metazoa > Chordata > Mammalia > Rodentia > Sciuridae > Glaucomys > Glaucomys volans. The sequence continues at coordinate 16,739 of JAJEJO010051195.1, forward strand.
ACAATGCAATTTTTGAAAATACTTTCCATTTTTATTGGTTAAATCTATTGATATGAGATTCATGGATATAGAAAACCAGCTTTAATCATGATTAATTTCATATGAATGGAGAACAAATAAGAAATATAAAGATGAATACAAAGCAATAGCTTATAAAAATGATTTTCTAATGATATTCTACCAAATGTGACTCTTCAGCTCACTCCATCACAAAGAAAAGAGAAACAGATTCAATATTTAGAATATTAATATTTGCTATAAAAGTTAATTTTGTGGGGAGGGGCAAATAGAGGCAAGAGATGATATGTGTACTTTGGCTTCTTGTCAATGTAGAAGGATAATGCAAAATGGAAAGAGGCTTTTATGGGAAGGTTTGGATGACTGCTTAAATAGAAGATCCATCAAAACAAGGGAAGAGATGTATGCTTGTGGTTATTGCTGGGCACACATTAGTCAAGTGTCAAATACCAGTGATTCATCTTATGGGAGATATTTACATGGATCCTGCCTTAAAAGCATTTTTATTGTAATTTTTAATGTGTTCTATGCAATAAGCTGTAAACTACATAGATTTTTCTTTCAAGTGTTTTTTACCCTATGTAGCAAAATATCCTATTTTATTGCTCATAAAAAAGTTGACATTTTGTTTAATTTACCTTCATATGTGAGAGTTTCTTCCATTTTCTTAAAGAGGATTTTTTTCTTTGGGGCATAAAAACGCTGAGACTTGAAATGAGGGAAATCAATAAAGAAGGTTCTGGAGAAAGTTTTGTCTATTTTTGTTGAACATTTGAGTTTTTCATTATTATTAATGCAACTTAAGTTTTATATATTATTAATGGATTGTATTATTGAGTAGTATAGCATGATGCTATACAGAAGGGAATTTGTTCGATAACTTGAGTCCCTTCATTGTAGCCAGCTTTGCAAATCTGTCTTACAGTGGCAAAAATAAAGAGAGCAGTGTTTTTTCTTTTCTTTTCCTACTAATGTACTCTAGTCCATTGGGATTTTCAAATATTTAGCCAATTCTAAAAATGGATCTTCCTCAAATGAATAGGTTACGGGAATAATTTTTACTTATAGAAAAGACTTAAAATAGTAGCTGCATTGATATGAAGAAGAGATGATGACTCAGGAACACACTGTTTTCTTGAATAATCCGTAAATTACTTTCCTTGGCTTAGTGTCTTGCTCTCAATGAGTTTCTGCTTCTCTCCTGTATTTTCAGAAAGAAGTCAGGCATTTTCAATCAAAGATCATTTATAATTGTGCTCAAAATATAGTTCTCTAATGTTTGGTTATGGGAGTAATTATCTTTTATTATATGCATTTATATAGCTTGCTTTCACCCTTAGCAGTCTTCAATGAATCTCTTACAACTATAATATTGAAAGTGTTCTAATTCGATGTGTTTTTTCATCTTTACTTACAGATATTAAGTTCATAAAATATTTAATTATATTTCTAAGTGCCACATTTAATATATATCATTCCATATTATTACTCAGAGAATATACTTTTACTATAAAAAACAGAGGCTTTACTGTCAATAAAATATTTTGATACATTATCTTCATATATAAACTCATTAAACATTTGATTCTACAGTGTATGTTTTATAATTTCTCAAAATACATTCCATAGAAAAAATTGCCCAGTTAAGCAAAGTAAATTAAACTTCTTTTATGAAAATATTCTCAGATTTCATTGTGCTAAGGAAGATGCCCAAATGAACTTGAACGAGCTGATGTCCTTATTCTAGAGTTTCAAACAGGAGAAGTGGTCTATGGAAATAAAAATCTGGTCTATGATCTCTTATGAAAATCCTGGACTGAATTCCAAATTTTGAAAATATTCAGAAATTTCTCCATGTATTATTCTTAATTTTATTTATTGTGATTATTCTTTTTCTTCCTTATTTTAGACTAATATCCATCAAGTTCAACAAATTAATATTCTAACTAGCTATAGGAATTAGCCAATTCAAAACCAAGGTCCCTTGGTCTAAGTTCCCTAAAGAAGACAGACCACTGGGCTTGAGCAATCCAGGAGATAACTACCTTGCACCATGGCAGCTCTGCAGTTGGAAATTTCAGAGTAATTTACAAATTCTCATTTCAGTATGTTTTCCTCACTTCTCCCAATTACCTGCTTCCAATAACATGACACCCACACAATAAAAGGGAAAGGGATGAATTTTTTTTTAATGTTTTAATATATTTCTTTCGCAAATGTTAGGTTCATCACATTTCTGCTGTATACTAGGATCTAGAGATGCAGCAATGAGTCAGTCAGACCAACCTGAAGCCTCTCCTTAAGGTGGAGGAAGCAGAGCAAAAAGAGCTCAGGTAATGATTTTATTCTGTGAAGGAAATGAGTGAGGTCCATAGAATTTGAGAAGGGCTTTTAGAAAAGTCAGTCTAAAAACAGTGATATTTGCACTGAAACTTGGACTGCAAGAAAAGAGCAGTCATTAAATCACTTGAGGGAAGAATTTTCTAAGTAGAGGAACAGCGAGTGTTAAGGCAGAGACATGAAAGAGCTATGTATTTTCCAGGGAGAGAGATAATTCTGATTGAGTGACAGAAAATAGATTCATGTTTACATCATCTAATGTCTTGTTCTATAGTATTATATGCATTTAATATTTAACATTTGATTTTTGCTTTAAGCAATTTCAGTTAGTATTTCTATATTTGTATTTTATATTTATATTTTATATTTTTTATATTTGATGTCAGAAGTAGAGTAGTTACCTTTTTTTAAAATTTTGATTTATTTTTGAAAGGTAACACAGATATACTGGGAATAATTACACCCTGACAGAGATACCAGTTGAAAGCTACTGTGCTTTTATGGTCTTTAATAACAAAGTAGGGAGAATTGGATCTCTGTTTGGGAAAAGAATGCAAGTCAGAAGCATATGCAAATGTTTTATTTTCACCTGAGTTCCCTATAGTTCAAGGGGAATATCAGGTCTCCGTGGGGCTAATAAGTAGGTCATCATGCAGTTTACTATCCCACAAGTGAAGATAAATTATTATTTATTAGTTAACAAATTGGTTTTCTGATATTAGTTGTTCTGTAAAATTGCTCTGTCAAAAGGTATTTCAGCAGTACTATTATCTTTAAAATATAAAAATACACTAGGCACATTGAGAAATATTTTATAGACATTTCTATTGATTAATCATTAATAAGAAGGCTGATTATTTTCTGTTAATTTTTGACAGTACCACAGACACACTCTGAATGATGTACTCATCAAAATCAAGTATATTTTAGCAACAGATGTTTCTTAGTTGGAGGAAATTTGATTTCGCAACAGTCCTGCTGTATTAACAGTACATATTCATATTACCATCACTATAATAAATATCATAGTTATTGTTGAAGTTTTTAACTGAATTTGTGGTAGCATTAGAATAACAGAAATTTTCAGTATTGACAGAATTAAATTTCTATTTTTAATTTCATAAACTGAATGAAAAACTAGTCATTAGAGTTAAGTGTTTTTCTGTTTGAAGCATTAATAGACAACTGTCATCATTTAATTGTTTCTGACGTTCTGCTAATGGAGACAAATCAGTATCAACTGACTCACTTTGATACCTCAACATGAAAACTTGAAATCAAAAATAGGCAAATTTGATTTGGATGGAGATGTACTTGATCTTAGTAAAAAGTCATACATAAACGATGACTTGACATATACAAATACATATACTTCTCTAAATACATTAAAGCAATTTGGGCAGACAGAATTTTCTATTTAAGTAACTACAAATAGTTCAAGCATCTGATAATTTGAGCCTTGAGGCTTTTACATAATCAGTGATATTGTGGTTCTCACAGTGAATGGGTGAGCATCAAAAAAGGTAGTGCAATTACACATTCATTCTCAACATTGTGAGACACTAAAATTCTTGAGTTTATTTTTCGCTGAATACTTCATTTTCAATTCATTCAAAGATTCTAATGTAAGTTTTTAAGTATTAAACTATAATTTTTTTTTACTGAAACCACACAGTGCACAACACAATCTCTATGGTGAGTATCAGATTAATTCCTATAAGCCCTAAAGAATGATCATTTACTGTCTGCTTTCTGTACGTGTGCATATTTCGTGTGCTTGTCATTTCAAATTTCCTCCCATTTCCACTTCCCCTTCTGAAAGATTGTTGCCAGGGGATGAATTACAAGAAGCAGGCTGGCCTGCTAACTGGCACAGGTAAACAAGTGTTGGATACTTCAACCGTCATTACAAGAGACCTGCAGACACAAACTATCTTCAGCATTGTATGTCCAAGTGCACTTCATTTTATCAGCAAGCACCCTCTATGTTCCATTTTTGCTGACCAGGAAAGTGTTCTCATGATGTAAATGTCTACCACCAAAAACAAATCCTGGAGAACGATGATGCTTAAATGCAAGAGTGCATCTTGTCTATTCATGCTTCATTAACATGACTGCAGGATTAACAGGACAGATTCATCCATCCCCTGGACTTGAAACAGAAATAAACTTCTGCTTAGCCTCTTTCCTCTCCTTGTATAACACAATAACATGTCTTCACACTCTGTCCTTACTCAAGGCCTGATTATGTGTGTGCATGTGTGTTTGTGTGTGTAATTCACATTTGAATTCCCAAACTCTCACTAACAATACTAACCATAAACACTACATTGGACTGAATCACTATTACTAAAGACATAAATAATTAACTTCATTACCATTAATTTCTTATAAAAGTAGAATATTATCATTCTATTATACAAAGTGCTGTAGAACAATTGGTAAAGGCACTTATTCCAGCCTATAATTCATTTCTAAAAAGACTTCCTTGAAGATGTTTGATTTGGGTGAAGCTGGAACTAACCAACCAAAGTGAGATGAACTCTTAGTAAGATCCTTAAGGCAAAATGGACATCAGGCAACATGAAAGTGAAGATAAAGAGCATTGTGATTAGTGTGTAACTCACAGTAGAACAGCTGGAGCAGAGTATGTTTGAAGGACAGCGGCAAAAGATGAGATCAGATATTTAAGGAAGGGCTCAATATTCAAGGGTTTTTTTCCTTCTTGACAGGAGTTTAATGATCATGATTGTACTGTTGAAAGGTGTTATACAGTAGCAATATGATTTGAGTTATAAAATGATTGTTTTAGCAAGAAAAGGGATAGGACTTGCCTGATAGAATGTGGGATATCAAGAATAGAGGGAAGAAATTAGGGTTAAGATCTACTATATTTTGGTTTTAATAGCGAGTCTCCAACATTTAAGGAATTTTTTTTTTCTGCTTTAGTCTATTTACTTATAAGGAAAAGAATTTCATTATAGTCATCTTGATTCAGAAAAAAAAAAAAGAATTTTCACAAAGAACACCATTCACTTTCCTGAAAGTTTTTTCCTTCTAAAATTGTGTTTTCTTTCCGATCTCTATAAGATCTCTCTCAGTACTGAAAAAACAAAAATCTATGACAGTGCAGTTTTATCTAGGGACTCTATGACCAAGAGGAATGAAGTTCTGGTTGTTCATTTTCTGTACATGAATAACCATATTTTAATGGAAAAATGTTCTATTCTCTTAATTTCCCCCTTTTAAATTATGATTTTAGCACCTCTGTTTCTCTATCTCTATGTAAAAAGGAATATGAAAAATTCAGTCAATAATCCAGAAGTTTTAAATCATTTTACAAATAAAGTAATTTGGAAATAAAAAAAAAAGAATAGAGGGAAGAAATTTAATTGGAAGTTACTGTGAATATCCAAGACAGAAACTGGAGTCCAAACTATATTTAGTGGTATGTGACATTAGTAATGATATGAGAGATACCTGAGGTATGTGGGAATTAGAATTAACAGAGTTAGAGACAGGATCTCATGTAAAAACTATTATTTCCAGATTTACTGCTTAGAAGATGAAGTAAAGGCTAATAATACTTAAGATGAATTGAAAAGAGGGTGGCCAAGGGGTAAGAGGAACATTTACCTCAAATATATTAATTTTAAAATATCTATGAAACATAAAGTCTGTCTTAGATTAGATTCCTTGAAAAAGTTTTCTTGGAGAGCTCCTTTAGGAGATGTAATTCCTAGCAGCTGGAAGTACAACAGCTCCGAAAAGATGTGAGTCCTAATATCCACTGAGATCCACCCCAAACATAACTCAATGCTAATTGTTTCTTATGGGAATAGGAACCACTTTTCTGGGATGCTGGCTGCTCTAGTGTTGTAAGAAACAAGAGAAGGATGAGTGCAGTGATAAACAGCTCCTGCTAACCAAGAAGCATCATCCATTCCTCCACTCACCATTCTAGATTTTCCCTTCAGGCCCTTCAGTGGCCCTCACCTCAATAGGTTAGGGCAGTGTGTTGTCAGCTTTTCATTTCTGTGATCTGATGAGAGCAACTTATAAAGAAAGAAGTTTATTTTGGTTCATGGTGTCATTGGTTCTGTCCATGGTCTACTGACTCCAGCTTCCTGGGCCCATGATGAGGTAGACCATTATGACAGAAAGGAGCTGCAGAGGAAAGTCGCACGGCTCATGTTACCCAGGGAGTAGAGAGAGAGAGAGAAGGAGCCAAGGGAACAGTTTTTAATCCCCAAGGACATGCCCCCAGAGTCCTACTTCCTACACCCACACCCTACCTGGCTATAGGTATACCCACTACAGATGTCCTTTCAAATTAATAATCCATCAAATGGATTAACCTACTGACTAGGTTGTAGCTCTCACAATCTAATCATTTCACCCCTGGACACTCCTGCATTGTCTCATATGAGATGAACCAAGTCATAACCAAACCATAACAGACCACTTGCCCACTTATGTAACCTGACTCTCATCCCTAGTAGCTATTCTTCTATTCTTTCCATTTACCACTAAATCTGGGAAAGATAGCATAAAGAGATGTTTAGTGGTGTTACTAAAGATCAAACACATCTTCTCCAACTTCCTCAGATCTCCTGTTGTGTGTAGGGTCAGTTTTCCCTGACAGATGATAACTTCTTTCCTTGACAGATGATTCCTTGTAACAAAGTGAACAAAATTAATAGAGGCATCCAGTGCTTTGGATGTCCACCTGCGCAGTTCAGAGCTCAGAGTACAGGATGCTCGAATTTCCCTTTCCCTTATGGCTAACTGGAAGTGACGGCAAACGTGAACAGTCCTAAATCAATCTCTTCATTTTCCAACCTGTGCGATTCAGAGAATCACCTGTGTGATTCAAAGAATTATAACTGTAGAAGCAGAGTCATGTTCTGGTCAGAGATGCTGCGTATACATCCTGTCCTGTCCCTTTCTCATAGTATGTCTACCAGGTGACACTTCAGCCATAGGAATTGTAACTGTTCTCTCCTGCTCACAACTTTTGCCTGATGAAGTATTCAATGAACCACTAGATACTGTGATTGTGTTCTCATGCCAGCAATTCCTTTGTTGTCAAATGAGTACACTGACATGAATTGAGTCATGAAAACTCCCGTACACACTGTAAGTCCTAAAATGTTGAGGCCTCATGGCTAGGAAAAGCAAACCCACACCTACACTGTATATATGCCTATCTGTATGAATCATTGTCTTTCCAGGGTCAAAGGGGCCAAGGTCATCAGTCCACCACCAAATATCTCGTTGGTTTAACCAAGGAATCCTGAAGCCATACTGAGTGTTCATTATTGTCTGTGTTGGTGACAGATTGGGCATTCAGCTGTGGCAGAAACCGAAAACATCTTGGTGAGTGGAGACCATGTTATTGAGTTCATAACTGGCCCCCATTTGTTCTTGAGTCCACATGCCAATACTGGAAGCTGACTTACATCAAACTGCTGAAATGTTAATGTGGATTTGGTCAGGTCTGTGACCTCTCTATTCTAATTTTTCCTGTTTTGTTTCCCTCCAGATCCCTCACTAACAGTTTAAGTCTTTTCCCTCTGTATAAGAAGTCCATGTATATTTTCATCTCAGGTCACTTCTTTTGAACAAAGTAGATACCTCAATATACTATTCTCAGCTCAATGCATTGGAAGTATTTTCTCCTCACTGCTATCTCTTAGGATTCTCCTCTAATGAAGGAATTATTATTATAACACTCAATAGTTAGCTTGCACCAACATACTAAGTCTGCTACTGTAAACAAATCTTAGACCTTTTTCTTCTATCATAAAGAACTGTTCCCCATGTGGTATATTTGCAAATTTATGGATTGTGCATGACCAAGTGTGGTGACAAGATGGGGGTCTAGCCTTCCAGATGAGCAGCTTGCTTATGCCCTCTGAATCTGCTCTGAGCTGATTACAGGTGAACACATTATATCATGTGACATTTTTTTAATTGTGCCTGTCCTAACTTATAACTTACTGGGATGAAAAGAATTCAAATATGATATTCAGTTCGCTCATGTAAATTCCCAGCACTCTCCACACCTATTATCGTGCTAATGAATGTCTGTCACATGGTGTACAGATTTGTGGGAGAAGGCATTGCTTAGGTCCAGAACCTAGGGAGGGCTATACTATGATTCGCCTTAAATTCCACACAGGTTCTTTATCTAGAAGTCATTTCAAATGTCTATGGAATGGTTAATTTTAATTAACACAATCAAGCTATCACCTATTCTACTGGTTACCAGTGATGGGTTCCCTGTTTTAAAGCATCTCCAAGCATCTCCAAAATCCCCATCTCGGCTCTGAATTGAAGATGATGCCTGAAGGAACTGTCCTAGAGTGAATTCTACAGAATGATATCTAAGACAGAAAAATAGGTTGTTGCATGGTGCTTTAGGAGCTCCACCTGTATGGAAAGATCCACCTGTATGGAAAGAGAATGACAGGTTGGGGAAAAGGGATAAGCTGCCCCCAGGTGATGTACCTTAGAGCTAGTCACACCTAAGGGAAACTCTGGAGCTTGAATTGCCCTACTGACAACATGAGGGCAGCAGCAGGGCCAGAGCTTTCTATTGATATGTCAGCCAGGATTTCAGCACTTCAAGACTGTTTCCGTGGCTAAGGAAATCACTGTGCTGGGAGCAGAGGTGGGTCGCAAGCAGCAGATACTGCAGCATCTGAGAGGTGGGTGTGCTGGCCCTTATCTGGATAGAACACTGCTATATTCACCACATAGGAGGTGATGCTATAACATGATTGGATTTTAAAAATGTGAGCTGTATAGATTTGATTAATCAGGTTTCAGAGGAAGCTCAAAGGGAAAAATTGCAATTGAAAAACGTTACAGCCACAATTTCAGAAGGAAAAGATTCATTCTTCTTATGTTTCTGAGACAAAGGTAATTTAAATGGGTAAAGGTAAACATATATTTTGAAGAACAGAAGGACAATAGAAAGACACATTCAGTTTTCTATCAAGTGTCACCTGTGCAAAGAATAGCAATATTTACCAAGAGGGCCAGAGTTGGACAAGAGCATGGAAAAAAATAATGCTAGTTAAAAGGCTTTAAAAGAAGCAAATATATTATTGAATGCACATGTCTCTTAAAAGGGTCTAACATTCATTCACAGTAAAATAATTCCACCTGTTTCTATTCTATATTTCTACTGCTTCCTGTACCCCTCCCCCCATTTTAAAAGCGGCACTATATACCCAAAGGTTTTTGTAGTAAAAGAAAGACAAGACAGGAGATGGGAGGAGCAATGGCAAGGAAAGGTATTTTACAGACCCAATAAACTTAGTATTTGAAGGCTGTGTGTATGTACATGTGTGTGTGTATAAATATGTTTGTAAGAGCATCATATTTGTATAACTTTGATGGTTAAATTCATTTTAGATATTAATTGGGACATAGTTTTTAAAAATTGTGTTTGACGACTTACATTTAAGATCAAATAAAATTCTAGTTTTAGAACCAAATACAAAGAACTTGGATTCATAGATTACAAAAGATCCACCATTAAATTATGAAGGAGGTAACATTTGTCTTCTCACCTCCATTTCCTTATCCTCCCAGAAGCATCACCATGACTACCTGTGTCTAGCTGCCTTCTCGCATTCAAATTTGCCATCAGCTTACTGTTCTATCAGAAAAACTCTACTAGTTTAAACTAACAGAGGGAAAACATCTTTGCAATCTGCAAAGCAATTTCATAAGCATTATTATCTCATCCATTTTTGCAGTAACCTTTAAGGTAGAATAGCCCAGTATTAATACTTCTAATTTACAACAGAATATACTAGGGCTAGGGTTACAATAAATTAAGCATTTTTTCCCAAAGTCATGTGATTTATAAGTATGATATAAAATTTGGATTATATTTCAGAACTTATGACTCAGAGCAGCATTTTTGTTTTATTTCAATATTCTGCCAAAATGCATCAGCCCCTAGGATATGTGCATTGTAATGGGGGAAATGTCTTAATTTTCTGGTAATGGAATTTAGGACAGTCTGTGGAAAGGAGGGCACAAAAGTAGGTAATCTTTATAATCCTCTCTTTTCATTCTATGTGGACAACTACAACTCTACCAGCATAAATGAATTCTAGTAGACAGAAAAATAGAGACACATGGGTATTATATGTTCACATATGTATTATACGTTACAGCATGACATCATAAAAAACAATTTTTCTAACAAATTATACATGCATTTTGTAGCAGATTTATTATTTCACGTTTTATAAATCTGTTATAAAATGTTTGATTAATTAAATAATTGATTTTAAATGTACATTGAAATTGTATGTATTCATCATGCATAACTTGAAGTTTTGAAGTAAATTTAAATCAAGAAATAGCTGAATCTAGTTAATTAACATACACATTGCCTCCTGTAGGCTTCCATATTTGCTACAAGACTTTAAAAACGTCTATCAGAATCTTAAGAACAAAATTTTGGCATAACAGAATTGTGTATTATTACTACATAGTGGATTACTTTGTACTCAGAAAGGTTTTGAAGCAAGAAATACTTGGTCTTGTCTTTCTTCACCAACCCTCTTGTTTCCAAGCACATCGAAGTGTATAAGTAAAAACAACTACACTCAGCATGCATATCTAACAGTTCACCTAACACAATTCTATTTGGTTCTGTTTGGGTCTGCTTCAGAATCAGCCACCAGAAATCTACCTTGTCCTCACTCAGAGCAATCTAAATTCCTCTTTATTAAAAATGCAGTGTTGTCCATTCATTTTATGTCATCAAAAATATTCTTAACATATTTGTTACAAGGTTTAAAGCAAGTTTATAAGACTCTTTAAGAACAAAATTTGATATAATAGGGTTGTCAAAAAGTTTTTGAATTAAGATAGTTTTCAGAACGTCCTTACTTTCCTTTACAATAATTTTGATTCAGGTTAATCTGTATTTGCCTCAGTGAATTTCTTTGAATGTTGTGTTGATCTTATAACTTTTCCTACTTGACCACATTATCTTTTAGGTGACAAATCTTTCTGCCAATCATTATATTCAATATCTATTCATCCTTGGAGTGTCCCACTCACAGGCAAGGATTCATATTCCATAGTCAAAAAGATTCTCCAACCTTTTTCATATTTTTAATATGCGTCAGAGGATCTGTGTTGCACTTCATTGAAAACTATAGAACTTACTATCTGTCCATTCTTGAGAATTTATCTAGTTGACATTGCAAATTCCTGTTTTATGCTATCATGAGTACACATGAAATAGCATTTCAAATTTACATGTTATCTGAGAATTTAAAAACCCTTAATTTTACCGCAAAGCCAAACTAGAAAATAAGTTTCTTATCCAAAACTACACAGATTAAGTCAGGGTATGCACAGCAGACTATTGTACTTGCATTTTATATAAACTTACACGATTCTCATAAGAATTATTTTAATGCAGAATATTTAGAAATTCCATTATTTTACAAATTTTAACAGTGTTTTTAACTTTTTTTATTTTTCATATATTATGATTCTTTTCATTTATTTTCTAGACATGAAATTTCTGGATCAAGTAATACTAACATTTTAAGCATAAAATCCATATTTAAAATCGTGTTCCTAAAATTTCATGCTATCACCAGCAACATTATGGAAATATTTATGTCAACATAACTTTGATAGCTTTAGTTAATATAATTTTCAATGATTATCACTAATTTAATGATTGTATAAATGCAGATATTTTAAAATTAATAAAATCTTCTAAATTTCTAAGGAAGTTTATAAACATTATTCACAAGAATAACTGTTTTCTATTTTCCATGGTTTTTCTCTGTTGTGCTGTTTTTCTTTATTTGTTATTTAATGTTTTCATTCTACTTTAGAATACTTCCTGCTACTTGACAATAAGAATATTTCTTTACTTTTTAGTGTTCCATGTTAAGTAAAATTATGTTATATTGTATATAAATGAGTTTGTTATTTATTACTCCTGAACCTAGAATCCTCTCTCTTTTCAAAACCTACTAAATAATTACTGGTATTGTAGTTTTTCTATACTTGAAATGTTTAATCCACTTTTTAAAACACAAAGACTTTGATTTAGAGGAAGCTGAGATAGAAAATTTAACAGTTTTACTGTTTTTCTCAAACTTAATTGTCCAGATAATATTATTATTTAAGGGTGTTAAAGAAAACATTTAACATAATTTCTAGTGATTGGATATTGTTTCTCAATAACTTGCAGTCTCATATGATAAGAAAAAAGTATATGCATATGTTTAATAGAAGTTAATGTTTTCAATTTTATCTAAATAACAAAATACTTAGCATATAGAAGTCACTATGTAAATTTTAGGTAAATAAGTAGATAAAAAGTGAATGAGCCAGATGTGGTGGTGCATGCCTGTAATCCTAGTAGGTCAGGTGACTGAGGCAGGCGGATCAGTAGTTCAAAGCCAGTCTCAGCAATATACTGAGGCCCTAAGTAACTTAGTGAGACCCTATCTCATAATGAAAAAAATAAAAATGAACTGAATATGTGACTCAGTGATTAAGCACTCTGGGTTTAATTCCTGGTACCAAAATAAAAGAGTGAAATTCTGTATAAATTTATTTTGCTTTATATAATTATGTATGATTTGATCATTTCCCATTCTTCTTATTAACATATTTATGATTTTATTTGAGATTAAACATTTTAATTAGTCTTTCCTTTGAATGGATTTTGGAAATAGGTTGTTTCCAGCATAATTTTTTCAGTTATTTTTTAATTTGCTAAAATATACATAACATAATGTTTGTTATTTCAACTATTCTTGTGTGCACAGTTCATTGTCCTTAATTGATTCACATTGTTGTCCAACCATTACTACAGTCTATTCCAAAAATCTTCATCACCCCAAACAGAAACTGAAACCACAAAGCAGTAACTGCCCATTTCTCCAATCTCACATATTAGGTTTCTAAAAATACATTAAATCTAAAGAAACAGATGTTTGGAATAGAAACAATTTTCATTGCTGCAAGAGACGGAAGGACCTTATATTTTGAAAAAAAAGGGAACATTTTACAATGAGCTACAACAATAATAAACATAACATCCATGCATCAAATACCAGATCCCCAAAATACATGAAAAAAGTGACAGAATTGAAGGGAGAAACAATTCTATAATAATAGTTGCAATCTTTGATACCTCCACATAAATAATTGAATAAACAAACAGACCAAAGTCCCAAGAAGTTATTTTGTGGATGTCCACAACCTTAGTCTAATGTTTATATGAAAAGGCAGAAGATCCAGATGGAGTTAAAGAACTTGAATGAGAACTGGCATGACTTGACTTCAAGATTCACTATAAATCTACATGGATGTTTGAAAGAGAAATGATGAGGACAAAATATTCCAAGCAAATAATAACCAGAGTAAAGTTGTCTATACAGTGTGATATTACAAATAGATCAATGGAACAGATGAAAGAGCACAGAAATAGACCTCTGTAAATATAGAGCCCTATATTGATGGGACCAAAGGCATTGCAATTGAATATATAATCTTTTCCATAAATGGTCCAGAGATAATGGAATACTCACATGCAGAAAAGTAAAGCTTTTGCATTAATTATGGGAATTAATATTTAAGGGCAAATGTGGACTATAGTTCCATCTTATCATAAGCTTATCTGATTTTTTATTTATTCAATAAAAATGAATGGACTAATGACCTTGGTTATATACTATGCATCATCAAAATTCAGTATTTTATATCATATCTTCATAGAATTGCAGAATATCCTTTTACCTTGATTGTCACTGTCATTCTCATGTTTTAATCCAATTTCAGTATTACTCCTTTAATGAATAATGTCAAACATATATAATTACTTGAGACAAAAGTAAGTTCTAAGCAAGTTTCATTGATTCCCTGTAACGAGATGAAAAGAAAAAAGCAATCACCTTTATTGAATTGAATGTGACAATGTACAGTCTGAATGTCAGTCATTGTTATTTCCTTTCATTTAAAGTCACATCTTTCCAATGAAGATGAGGATTAGAAATCTGGAATAGCCTAACTGAAAATATCAAGAAAATTCACATGTATGAACATTTATTGTGCAATTGTTGGTTGGAGATAAATGTTTGCTCATCCATTTTCATTTGCCCTTAAATGTATCCATTGTGACTGCAATTAATCTTATTTTCTCCATGCCAGTGTGAGATAATTTTAGACAACAGACTGTGTACTGGGGATCATTCTTCAAATTTTGCTGGTAGAGGAAATAGTATTTTATCATTGGAGAATCTGCTTGAAAAAGTTAAGCTTTGATTAAGATGGGCTTAAATGGTTAAGTTATACTAAAATTCATTTTCATAATATGCTTAATTGTAACTTTTTTACAATATTAGTGGGTTAATGTGTGCATGTATGAATATTTATGTACTTTTCTCTATACTGTGTATCTTATTTTTTTACAATTTTATCAGAGGTAATAACAAAACTTCCCAAGAAAACATCCAACCATCCAACAACAATAGCTATGTTTTCTTGAATTATTTAGAAACCACAAGAAATCATTTTTAATAAAAGCATATTTCATTGAATTATTTCTTTGCACCAGATACTAATGAGACATAGGTGGTAAGATAATTTTAAACCACCTGGTGTGTGATGTGTTTTAACATACCTGTGTGGTTTTCCAATTTAGTGATTAATACCATGACATTGGACATGCATGCATACCTTCAAGTGTTGTACATGACAAAAAAAAAACTGTTTCATTTACTTTCAGACAATAAGGTTTATAATATAGAAGATATTAGAAATAATAATGGACAGTTTTCACTTATTTCCAGTTTAACTTTCATGTATCTCCATTTTGCTACTTCTAAAGGCTACAGGTTTTTCTTGCTTTTAGCTACAGAAAATTGCATTTGTTAGATTACTATAATTCAGAAAGACGTTTTATTTTTAAAGACATTAGAGACTCAGTGAGGGGCTCTATAAAATTCTTATTCTTATTTAGTCTCATGAGCTTACCATGTAGGTTTTTACAATAATCATTTATTCAAGCTGATATGTCCTTTTGAAGAATCTGTGAGTCGTTACTGTGAGCTTCAATTGAAAGCTCCAGAATCATCAATTTGTAATTACTTCATGACTTAACTGACTGATAGAAAACAAAGTTGAAATTGTTTCCTGTTCAAATATGACATGATGCTGAAAATAGTTAATTTATGTATTTTTGCAATAATTATTTATGAGTACAGCAGTTATTTCTGAAAATTAAAGAATATATTGAATATTAAATTAAAGCCTTTGATAAATGTGTTTTAATTTATATTTGAATAACAGGACATAGTAGTGACTTTATGTGCTTTTTACCATTTAAAAGATAATTATTTCTTGACTGAATGCAGATGTTAATTATGTTGACTTGTATATGTTTCTCTTTTTTCCTTTTAGGCTGTACTTTGGAGGTATAAATTTTCTCAGCTTAAAGGTTCTTCAGATGATGGCAAGAGCAAAATCAAATTTTTGTTTCAGAATCCAGATACTAAACAAATTGAAGCAAAGGTAAACACAATAAATTTATCACATACACACCTCTAATTACACTAATGCCATTAAGAAGCAAAAGGGAGAAAATTTAGGAGAACCAAAGGAGCAAAAGCACATTCTCTACTTACATTGAAACATCCCTCATGGCCAACAGAATAAAATCACTTTAAGATTTTAATGACAAACGTTCACTGAAAGGCATTGCCTTAAATAAATTACACACAACTAATTGCATTTCTTAGTTTTAATTCCTGTTGCACTGCATTTGTGTCACACTAAAATAACATTTTGGAAAATAAATATATCACTTGGTGGTTTCACATTCTAAATTAGTAATTTAAAAAACAAAAATTCAAATTCCATTTTATCCTTATTTATTCTCTCCCTAAATAAGAATACAAAGTCCTACAGAAACTGATTTATTAAATAAATACATTTTCCCCAGTTATTTATGTGCTAAGCAAGATGAGTTAAATGAATGATTTTTTTCTTTGCCCATGCACATTTTTATTACTTGGGAATATATTAACTATTCTGCTTTTAACTCTTAAGAAAGATTTGTTACTTTAATTTTTATGAGTATGTATATTTGCAAATATTCAAAATCTAAATTATTTACATTATCCTACTATGAAAGTCGCAATGACAATGTTTTGGTTAGAATAAATTATGAAAAAAAATATCCCTTGTTTAAAAATGGACAAGTAAAAAATACCAAAGTGAAAAATTAAACCTATGGTTGTGATAGCCCAATATAATTTTCAACAATGATGTAAATTACTATAATTATGTTATATTCCTTTACCTACTAAATTCAGGGTAAAGTCTTCGCCTGACATTCAAAGTCTTCCAAGGTCTGGCCTATGTGATCGTCTAGACAGAGTCTTTTCTATGTCTGCTCTGTATTCAGTTCAGACGCACTCCTTCTATCAAAATGACCCCTTCTTTGCCTTATATATCTTCTAATGTTTCCTCTTAACTTTTCTCCTCAGATTTTTGTTTGAGTCCCTCTGGGAAT
The DNA here is from genome assembly GCA_020662805.1 of Glaucomys volans. Classification (NCBI taxonomy): domain Eukaryota; kingdom Metazoa; phylum Chordata; class Mammalia; order Rodentia; family Sciuridae; genus Glaucomys; species Glaucomys volans. The sequence continues at coordinate 33,681 of JAJEJO010051195.1, forward strand.
ATTCATTCTTGTTTGACATCAGTCTTTGCACTTGTCTTTACTATTTCTTTCTAGATTGTAGATTAAAGGAGAAAATGGTGGATGCATCTCCCTTACACTGGATCCTTTCCTATTGTGTTTATCTAAAGCATTAATGTTTCCCTGACCTTGCCTTATATTTGTACCACATCAGGTTAGACAAATGCCTTCATAACTTAATCCATTCCCTTTATTTAACTTGTCTCATAACTTTCAGATCTATGTTCCCAGTATGGCCAGCTTCCTAAACACAGATCCATCCGGGCTGGCTGCCTTCTTTCTATGTCTTGTTACCACTCCACCCTTCTCTCCCTCAGACACAGGGATGGATCATTCACTTTGTGCCAGGCAATTTACCACTCTTTAAATCAGTTCTTAGTTCTTCTATCAAAAAATGTGTTGCAACTCGAAACAATTTTTTACTTTAGTTCTTGGTGGATTTTTCAATATTTCAAAGTACTGTATATATGCTAATACTGATGAATTCATGTTAATATCACTTCTGTATTCTTAAGCTAATGGGAAACTTCAACTCTGAGTTGCTGACAGCAGTACAGTATTTATTTGATTTTTGTTTATTACATTTCTAACACTTTTAATGAGCTCATAAACCCTTAGCACATGAGACAAAAGTTACAAATTCAATCAAATGACCACTATTTAAATTTCACTTTAACTAATATTTATTATAGAATGCAGCTATGCAGCTGATTATACTTTATTACTTACTAGTTACCTGATAGTCACTAAATGTCAATCTCATTATTCTTGTATTTATAAGCATTATATTTAATTTCATTCATTATGTTCAATTTTTTAGCCATTTATATATACTTGTATTTAGTGATTTTCATTAGAGCACATCTGATGATAAGACATAACCCTTACTTACCTTTTTATAATTGGGCTTTACAAACATATCCGAAAAGATTGAGAAAAGTCAATGAAATACCTCATATATCTGTCATCAAACTTTTAACAGCCATCAACTTTTTGCTTTCTTGTTTCATTTATCACTCTCTTCCTTTCACTTTTTGTTTTTCTTTTTCGCTAGACTTATTGTTGTTGGTACTGGTGATTGAACCTAGGGGTGCTCTACAACTAAGATATATTCCCAACCCTTTTTAGTTTTTTGGTTTGAGACAAGGCCTCACTAGACTGCCAAGACTGGCTTTGAACTTGCAAACTTCCTGTTTCAGCTTCCCAAGTTGCTGAGATTATAGGCATGCACCACTATTGGAGTATTTTTAAATGAGTGCAATACATCATGTTTCTTTATAAGGGATTGTCTTTTTCTTCAATTTTTTTTTAGTTGGCAATAGGTTTTATTTATTTATATGTGGTGCTGAGAAATTATGTTCAACTTTTAAAAATAAGATATTGGGTTAAATATGGTTTTCACATTTATAGGCAGCAATTGTGGAATGAAAGAGCAGTCTTAAAAATAATGGGAGAGTACAATATTTGGTGAGTTAATGAAGGTCTTTAAAGTCAGCATGTCTATCTATAATAAATAAGCAAAATACCCCCCATGAGTAACACAAAAAATACCAAATTAAAAATTGAGACCATTTAGCAACTGAAGACGCTGACCAGTCAGAAAGCTGGTTAGCTATAGAGTATTTTGGAACCACACTTGCAAGGACCACCAGATTATCACCTCTACTGAGATCAGAGAAATTGTGTAAGAATTAAAATCAAAACATTTGCTAACTTTTTATGTCCTGTGTAACCACAACTTGTCAGTAGTAAACTAATGTCCTAACAGAAGAAAAAATAATAGTGTAGAAGTTTTTGTGTGGACATAAGTTTTCACTATATGGGATAAAAGTACAGAATTGCAAATTCCTGGGCAACATTAATTTAGTTTTAAAGAAAACAGCCCAATTATATTCCAGAATGGCTATTACATTTTATATGCCCACCAGCAATGTATGAGAGATCAGTTTCTCTGCATTCCTGCCAGTAACGCATTTTGTCACTACCTTTTAATTTTAGATTTTCTAATTGTAGTCTTAAGGTGATGCCTACTAAATATAAACAACTTTATGTATTTTGTAATCCAACATATTCTTTGTTAAATTGTTTATTTTTTGTCTATTTTCAATTGTAGTTTATTTTGTGCTATTTTTCTATTAATTGTGCTAGAGACTTTTAAGTTACTAGCATTATTTTTTATTTTCTATATTGTTTTCTGTAATCAATTTAATGAATTCTGCTTTCTCATTTGCCTTTTTTACTGCTGTTGTTAATTTGGCTTTATACGGCTCTTCTTTATCTCACCTTTTGATATAGGATTGAATGAATTGGACTTTTTTTCATTGAAAAAATGTTTTTTAAAAATACTGTCTTCCAGGGCTATTTTAGGTATGCGGTAAAATTAAATGGAAGTACAGCCATTTCCCTTTCGTCCCTCTCCCTTACACAGACAGAGCATCCTCCACCATCAGCATCCTATAATAGCGGGGCAAGTTTGTTACAGTCACTGAAACTTCATTGACATCTGTATCTTCTACAGTCCATTGTTTATATTATAGTTAAATTGCAGTATGTGCCACACCAAGAGTTGATGGTAATGTCACATACAAAGTAGATTCACTGCTCTAAAGATCCTCTGTGCCCTGTTGGGTCATCTCTACCTCCCAGTAACCATACAACCACTGATCTTTCACAGTCTGCCTAGTTTAACTTTTTAAAAAATTCTGTATAGTTGGACCATACAGTAGATAGTCTTTTCAAGTTAACAGTTTCACGTGGTACAATGTCTTATCATGACATTTATTTTCAGTACTGAATAATACAGTATTTTTATGTTTTTATGTATACAGCAAATTTCTACTTTTTTGGATAAATGTCAATTATTGCTAGGTCTTATGGTAAGATTAGTTTTTAAGAAATTGTCAACATGTCTTCCAGAGCGATAATTTTTCATTCCCACCAGCAATGAATGAGGGCTCCTGTTTCTCCACAACCTAGTCAGCATTTGCTTTTGTCGGTGTTTTGGATTATGAGCGTCTATCTAATAGCTGCTTCATGGTATTTCATTGGTCTGATTCTCTTTTCACTGAGGATATGAGGTGGAGCATGTTTTCAGGAGCTTATTTTTCACCTGTCTCTTCCGTCTGTAGAGCTGAAGTTCTGTTAAGGTTTTGAACATGATTTTTCTCAAGTGCTACAGAAAGATTCCAGGGTCTGTCACATGCTAGACGAGTACTCCACCTCTGAGCCACATCCCCAACCCCAAAACACTTTAAATCAGGGGGTCTGTTTTCATATTGTTGAGTTTTAACAGTTCCTTGTATATTCTGATTAATATTTTTTTCATCTGAAGAAGTATCTTTTCTGTCTTCTAAAAATATTTCATCCTTGTCTGTGACTTGTTTTTTCATTCTCTTTACCATGTTTTTCACAGAGCAGAAAGGTGACTTGTCAGTTCTTTAATTGATCGTGCCTTTTGTGCATGTATAAAACTCATTACCAAACCCAATCTGTGTTTTCCCCATTGCTAACTTCCACCAACTTTATAGTACTGCATTTTATATTTAGGGCTTTGATTCATTTTGAATTAATTTTTGTTATGAGACATCTATGTCTGGATTTATTGTTTTGCTTTGCCTTGATAGTAGATGTACAGTATTCTGGTATCATTTGTTGAAAATTCTATATTTTATCCATTGTATTGTTTTTGCTCCTTATGGCTTTCTGTTCTGTCCAATTTATCTTGTTGTTTTATTATTTTCCCAATGTTACACTGTCTTATTACTATAGCTGTAGAATACATGTTAAAGTCGAGAACTATCGATCCTCTAAATTTGTTCTTGTCTTTTGATACCATGTTGGGTATTCTAGGTCTCTTGCCTCTTCATGAAAACTTCGTTTCTTTTCCTTTTTATTTATCAGAGTGTTATAGGTATACACAGCAGTTGGGTTCGTCCCATCAAACTCACACATGCATGAAATTCAATTTTGGTTTATGATCCCCCCTTTTCTCTCACCCTTTCCCCTCCTGTCCTCGTTCTGTTCCCCACATAAACTTTAGAATTAATTTGTTTATATCAACAAAGCAATTTTCTGGGATTTTGATTAAAATTTCATTAACCTGTAATTCCAATTGGGAAAATATCATATCTTGACAATAAAGAGCCTTCCGATGCATAAACTTAGACTCTCTCCATTTATTTACTTTTTCTTTATTTCATCAGATTTTATAGTTTTACTCACATATAGTTTATCCATACTTAGCTATGTTTTCACAACTACACTGATTTGTGAGTGAACATTGTTGTCTTTTTTTCTGGTCTTAGTGGGAAATATTTGAATTTCCTAACATTAAATATGACGGCAGCACCATTTTAGTGGATTATTTTTTATCAATTCAGATACTCCCTTTTATTCTTCGTTTACAGAGATTTTTTAGTCATGAACAAGTGTTATCTACTTTTTCCACACTTAATGGTGTGATTGCATTTTTTTAGCTTGTTGATGTGATGGAATATAACAACTAACTTTCAAAGGATGAACAAGGCTAGTTTAGCAACCATAATATCAGAATCGCCTAATTCTCCTTTCACTTATATTAGTTTTGCCAACACACTTTGATGTTCTTTTATTTCACAGACAAATATTGGAAATTATTGGGTCATTTGAGAGAGTTGACCAATTTATCATAAAGTAATACCCCTCTTCACCCCTAATAACACTCCTTGGGACCATCTGTTCTGTTTGGAATTAATAAAGCTATTACCACTTTCTTTTGATTATTGTTAGCATGGTGTATGTTTCTTCCTACTTTTACTTTTAATCTATATGTGCTTTTATATTTAAAGTTCATTTTTTACAGATGAGGTCATTTGTATCTGATTTCTTAATAGACTCTGATAACTTCCATATATTAATTGATACATTTAGTTCACTGATATTCAAACTGAATATTAATATATTTGGAAATATATCTAATGTGTTATTCTTTTCAGTTTGTTCCCTTGTTCTTTATCATTTTACATATTTAATGCTTTTTATAATTCAATTTTCTCTCCTTATTAGAATAGCAGTTATACTTGTTTCTGTCTCTTTGCTTCTTTCTTTGTGTCTTTCTTACTTTCTCTCTATATAGTAAGTATATATATATATATGTATATATATATATATATACACACACACACACACCAGTGTATGTAATCTAATACATAATTGTATTATTTAGAATAAATTATTATTGCTTTGATAAATGTTGAATGACTATTATCTATTTGATAAATTAAGCATAATAAATATAAGGTCTTATTTACGTTCACTGATTCCTTCTTTTCGTATTATTCATTTGATTTTTTTTCTATTGATCCAATCTGACCAATCACATTTTCCTTCTTTCCAAATAATTAATTTTAAAATTTCTTACAAAGCAGGTTTACTGACAGTAAATTCTTTCAGTTTTTGCTTGTTTGAAAAAAATCTTTATTTCTCCTTCAGATGTGAAGAACAACTTAAGAGGTTGCAGAATTCTAAGTAGGTAGCTTTTTTTCCTCCCAACATTTGAAATTTTTCACTTGAAATATTTCCCTTATTGCTTGTGTGGTGTCAGAGAATATGGATTTAATTTTTATCTTTGGTGCATTAGAGGTAAGGTTCTTTTTCTCTATCTAGTTTCAGAAAAAAAATATGCATGTACTCACACACACACATATATATTTGATGACATTTTTATTGATTCTTTTTAGTTATATGTAACATTAGGTGTTTTTTTGATTTTTGAGGTCTTTGTATATACTGAATATTAATACTGTATCTGAGGTTGCTAAGACCTTCTTCCAACACTCAAGCTCTCTATTCATACTCTTAATTGCTTTCTTTGCTGATCAGAAGCTTTTCAATTTGATTTAATCCCTACTATTGATTTTTGGTTTCATTTCTTGCACTTTAGGAGTCTTGTTAAGGAAATCAGTTCCTGTGTCAACATGTTGGAGTGTTGGGCCTACATTTTCTTCTAGCAGTTTTAGAATTTCTGGTCTAATTCCTAGGTCTTGTATCCACTTTGGGTTGATTTATTTTGCACAGAGGGAGATAGAAATCAAGTTTTATTCTTCTACGTATGAATTTCCAGGTCCCCAGGACCAATTTTTGTAAAGGCTATATTCTCTCCAAGACACATTTTGGCATCTTTGCCTAGGATCAGATAATTGCTTTAATGTGTAATATCTTTGTGTCTTTTATTCTGTTTCACTGCTTATCATTCTGTGTTGGTGCGAGAACCATGCTGTTTTTGCTCCTATAGCTCTGCAGTATATTTTGAGGTCTGCTATTGTGATGCCTCCAGCATTACTATTTTTGCTTAGTTTGACTTTGGTTATTCTGGATCTCTTATTTTTCCCAATGAATTTTAGAATTACTTTTCCTAGTTCTGTGAAGAATGTCATTGGGTGCTCACTCTGGCAGCACAAAATCTAATATTGGAATGATACAGAGAAGATGAGCTTGGTCCTTGTGCAGGGATGACATGCAAATTCATGAAGCATTCCATATTTTTGTTCTCTCTGATATACAGGGGCTAACACACAATGGGAGAGATGAGGAAGAATAAAGTTCATTGGATTAGATGTAGATAAATGAAGGAAAGGGGAATGGGCATAGGAAAGAAAGTGGAATGAATTGTACATAACTTCCCTATGTTCAAATATGGATACACGACCAGTGTAATTCCACATCATGTTCAACCACAAGAATGGGATCCCAATTAGAATAAGTAATATTCAAGGTATGTATAATATGTCAAAATACATTTTACTGTCATGTTTATCTAAAAGTATCGAGAATCCCTGCCCGCAGAGAGATGCGACACGTAGGCTGGTCAGAAGCTTTATTTACACGATGGCCATCTCGTTACAGGATCGTTCCTCTTCTCCCTCCCCCCAGGAAAGAGCGGGGTATATATGTGCAGGAGCAACCAATCAGGGAGCTGTCCACGAGGTTAGCTCGTGGACTGCAAGCTGCACGGAGCCCAGGCACTCAGTGATCACGCACTGAGCATGCAAAAGTCTTGGCCAATGGCGAAGACTTCCGCATTAGGATGGGGCCCCGGGCACCCTGACAGGTCAGCGTGGCAGGCGAGAAGTGAGGAGGGGGTCTGGGCCGGCCTGCCTCCTCACGTGGCCTTGGGCCCGGCCTGACACGGACATCCTGTGGGCAAACCCACCCACCCTCCGGAAGGTCGGGGGGGGGCGGGAGCTGTCCACGTCAGCATGGCTCGTTGTGGCTGTGCAGCAGCTGTCCAGCCGCTATGCCGCCACCTCTTCGGGCTGGAGGCACCTCCATCGGAGGGGCCAGGTGCGCGCCTTCGTTCCAGGGCGCGGGGGTCGCCAGCCGCCCAGATCGCGCCGCCCGCCCCGGCCAGTGGGCACCCCGACATAAAAGAACAAATAACAAAAAGAAAATAAAAAGAATGTCATTGGTAATTTGATGGGAATTACATTGAATCGGTACAGTGCTTTTTGTCGCATGGCCATTTGATATTAATTTTGCCTCTCCAAGAACATGGGAGGTCTTTTCATCTTCTAAGGAGGTTCTTCAATTTCTTTCTTCAGTGTTCTGTAATCTTCATCATAAAGGTTCTTGGCATCCTTCCTAAGATTTATTCCCAAGTACTTTATTTTTTGAGGTTACTGAAAATGAAATCGTTTTCCTAATTTATTTTTCAGTAGGCTGGTTATTTAAGTAGGAAAGTGTTGATCTGTATATATTGATCTTGTATGCTGCTGTATGAATCAGCTGTAGTCTCTTCTAGTGCAGCTTTTTGGGTCATAAATATTGGATGATGTCATCAGCGAACAACTAAGCTTCTCTTTTCCTATTGGTATCCCTTTAATATCTGTCTCTTCCCTTATTTCTCTGGCTAGAATTTTGAGGACTATGTTGAATAGGAATAGTAAGAATTGTTAAACTTGTCTTATTCCTGATTTTAGAGGCAATGGTTTCAGTTTTTTTCTATTCAGTATGATGTTGGCCTTGGGTTTGCCATGTATGCCCTTTAAAATGTTGGAGAGGTAAGTTCCTTCTATACTAGTTTCTCTAGATTTTTGCAGGGAGGTAGTGCCAGGGGTGTTTAACAACTGGAGCCTAATCCCCTTCTCTTTTTATTTTTTTGTAAATCTTGAGATGGGGTTTTCACAAAGTTGTTTAGGGCCTTCCCAAGTAGCTGAGACTGGCCTTGAATTTGCAGTCCTCCTGCCTCAGACTCCCAAGCAGCTGGAATTACAATTTTACTTGTTTGAACTCAGCTAGTTTCTCTAGTGATTTAAACATGAATGGGTGCTGCACTTTACCAAATATTTTTTCTTCATCTATTGAGAGAATCACATGATTCTTGTCATCAAGTCTACTTATGTGGTGAATTACATTTATTGATTAGTGTATGTTGGTCCATCCTCAAATCCCTGGAATCAAACCCATTTGAATGTGGTACACTGTCTTTTTAATGTGTTTTTGTATGAAGTTTGCCAATATTTTATTAAGAATTTGTACATGCATGTTCATCAAGATATTGGTCTAAAATTTTCTTTCCTTGATGTGTATTTGTCTGATTTTGGTATCAAGGTGATACTGATTTCATAGAATGAATTTGGCAATAATCCCCGCTTTTATATTTCATGAAATAATTTGAGGAAGATTGGTATTAATTCTTCTTTAAAGGCCTGGTATCTCTGATTTTATTTATTTGCATCTTCTCTATCTTCATTTTGGTCAATTTGGCTAGTGGTTTATCAGATCTTATTTATCCTTTCACTGAAAAAATAATTTTGCTTCACTGGTCTTTTGCATTTCTTTATTCTCTGTTTCATTCTGATTATAATTTTTTGTTTTCTACTGACTTTGGTGTTCGTTTGTTCTTTTTCTAGCACCTTGAATTATAATGTCATGTTATTTATTGCATATCATTATCATGTTTTAATGTATTAACTCAGTGCTATAAATTTTGCTCTTAAAACTGCCTTCATCCTGTCCCAGAGATTTTGATATGTTGTATCACTATTCTCAGTTGTTTTATAAGAATATTTTCTCCCCTGATTTTTTTCTATTACACATTCACCATTAAAATTTAGTCTGTGGGTTTTGGAGTGTTTTCTATTTTTTATTATGTCATTGATTTCTAATTTACTCCATTGTAATTTGATACAATATAAGAAATTATCTGTATTTTTTGTATTTGCTAAGATTTTCTTTGTGACCTAAAATATGATCTATTTTAGAAAAATGCTTCTTGCACTGCTGAGAAAAAGGTGAATTTAGTTGTTGATGGATGAAATATTCTATAGGTGTCTGTTGGTTAACAGCTTTTTTTAGATCTGAGAAATGTTTACTTGGTTTATATCTAGTTGATCTATCTGGTATGAGACATGTGTCAAAGTCATTCAATATTATTGTATTGTGCTCTGTTTGATTCTTACTATTGAGAAGAGTTTGTCTTATGTATGTAGATGCACCATTATTTGGGGTACAAATATTTTCAGTCATTTTATCTTGTTGTTGGATAATCCACTGAACCAGTAAGAAGTGACCTTCTTTGTCTCTTCTGATTAAATTTGGCTTGATGGCCACTTTGTCTGATATGAGAATAGCTAACTTGCTTGTTTACAGGTATCATTTGCATGGCATATCTTTTCCCATCCTTTCACCTTCAGTCTGGATATCTTTGCCTGTGAGGTGAGTCTGTTGCAAGCAATATATTGTTGAGTCTTGTTTTTAAATCCGATCTGCCAATATATGATGATTGAAGAGTTTAGACCATTTACCTTAGATGCTATTGTGGAGAGATGATTTTTACTTCCTGTCATTTTCATTTATTTTTGATGTTTAATTCAGACTTGGTTCTCCTTTAATTGATGATTCTACTGTACTGTACTGCATCCCTATGCTGGTTTTCATTCTTATTTTTCATTTATTCTTCAAGAAATATTTCATTAGATGTGTTTTTAGCAGAGACTGTGTGGTTATGAATTCTTTTCATTTCTGTTTCTCATGGAAGGTGTTTATTTCATTTTCAATTCTGAAGATTATTTTTGGGGGGTATAAAATCTTGGATAGTATCCTTTTCTTTCATAGCTTGAAGTACTTTATTCCAAGCCCTCCTGGATTTTAGGGTCTAGGTTGAGAAGTCAGTTGAAGTCCATATTGGTTTACCTATAAATGTGACCAATGACTTTTCTCTTACTGATTTTAGAATTCTATTCTTATTCTGTATATTAGGCAATTTCATTACAATGTACCTTGGAGTAAAAGTATTGCAATTTTGTATATTTGGAGTCCTATATGCCTCTTGTGTTTGAATTACCATCTCATTCTAAGGTTTTGAAATTTTTCTAATATTATTTCATTGAAAAGGCTGTGTATCCATTTAGATAGTGTGTGTGTGTGTGTGTGTGTGCGCGTGTGTGTGCATTCATTCAATATTGTTTCAAATATTTCTTCTAATGCACTCATTTTATTTTTTGTTTGTTGTCATGTTTTCTTTTTACCTTCTGGTATTCCAGGTGGATACCTTCCATTTTATACCTTCCCATTATATACCTTCTGGTATTCCCATTGTTTACACAATTCAACTTTGTTAGTTTTTTCCCTATTCTTGGCTATTGTACTCTGCTTTTGTTTTTTTAATCTTTTTCTTTTCCATTTCTTTTTAAGTTTTTGAGGTTATACTGAGATCTCCTCAAGCCTAGAGATTGCTACCTAAATTATATTCTTCTGTTCATTCTACGAAAGAGCTCATAAAAGACATTCCTCATTTCTGTTAATTTTAAATTACTAACATTTCCTATTTTTTTTTTAATTTTTATTTTTTGGAGTAACAGGGATTGACCTCAGGGGCACTTGATCAGTAGCCACATACCTAGTCCTATTTTGTATTTTATTTAGAGACAAGGTCTCACTGAATGTTTAGTGCCTCAATTTTGCTGAGAATGGCTTTGAACTCATGATCTTACTGCCTCAGCCTCCTGAGCTGCTGGGATTATAGGTGTGCACCACCATGCCCTGCTTGCTGCTTATTTTTTAGAAATTTACCTCTCTGCTTACATTGTACATCTTTCCTTATATTTGTGTACTTTATCTGTTTAAGTCCTTAGAACATTAATCTTGTGGATTTAAGTTTCTGATTTGGTAATTCCACCATTCCTACCATATTTCCATCTAGTTCTGGTGCTTGCTTTATTTCTACAAAGTATGTGTTTTGTGTTGTTGTTGCTTTATCTTTATAGATGGGTGTGATGTATTGTATGAAAGGAAGAGCTATAAGTAGGCATTTATAAATATGGTGGAAGGTGTAGAGGAAGGAATACATTCTGTAGTTTTGAAAATGACTTTCATTCACTTAGCAAGCCTCTGCTTCTTGACTGCAATTTTACATACGCTTCTCAGTTCTTTCCCCCTTTGATGGGCAGGATGACTACCATAGGCTGAGGTTGAGCGTTTCTTTTGTCTCAAGTCAGTAAGACTCTGATAAACCTGTAGCAGGTGAGACTCTGGGACACCAGTTTTTCCTGAAGTCACGCCTTATGAAGAACAGAGTGCTCTTGCATATTTCAGCATAAACTCTCCTGTGGGGTCTTGTGCTTTCAGTTTCTCTCCAAGATGTCACGTTTTTCTTAATTTGAATTCTCTTTGGGGGGACAGAGTTTGGCTTTGTGACTTCATGTCTCTGACAGAATTATTGTTATAGTCTCAGTTTTTCCAACATTTTATTCCAGGTTCGTATATAAAAACATAGCAATGAGAATTGTCTAACAGGTGAATTTTTAGAAGTGTGATGTTTAGTTTATAATTATTTGGGAATATAATTTTTTAGGGGGACACTAGGAATTGATTTCAGGGGTACTCTACCACCAAGCCACATCCCCAGCCCTGTATTTTTGTATGTTATATAGAGACAGGGTCTCACTGAGTTGCTTAGTGCCTCACTTTTGCTGCCTGGCTTTGAACTTGTGATCCTCCTGCCCCAGTCTCTTTGGAATTTAATCTGATTCCTGTGTGGTCAGATAATATATTCAAAATAACTTCAGTTTTCCATTCTCTATATGATTTTATTTTTATAAATTGATGATGTTTTCCTTGTTGCTCAGGATATGACTTTAGTATAGCTTGGAAAGAGTAGTATGGATTCTAGGCTTTCTATCTCAATACCAAAGCCATACAAGTACATTACAAGAAAAAAAATTGCAGGCCAATATTTCTGATGAACATAGATGCACAAATCTCCAAGAAAATTATAGAAAACCAAATTCATGTGAATTAATCATTCATCATTGCTAAGTGGAATTTATCTCAGGGATACAAGGATGCTTCAACATACGCAAATCTATAAATGTGAATGAAAAATAAATCCATATGATCATCTCAATTCATGCAGAAAAAGCATTTAATGAAATTCAACACCCGTTCATTACAAAACTCTCAACAGATTAGGTATAGAAGGAATATACATCAACAAAATGCAAACCCATTTTTGACAAAACAACAGCTAACATCTTATTTAATGGAGGCAAATTCACAGCTTTTCTTCTGAGATGAGGAATAAAACAAGGATACTCATGCCCACAACTTCTGTTGAATACTTCAGTGGGCATTCTATCACAGCAATTAGTCAAGAGAAAGAAATACAAGATATTTGAATACTAGAGGACGAAATGAAATTATTGCTGTTTGGTGATGACATAATCTTATTAAGAAAATGCTAAAGAATCCACAAAAATAATTTGGAACTAATTAACAAACACAGTAGAATTGCAGGATACAAACTCATCAGACAAAAATCAATAATATTTGTATTTGTAGCAGGAAATTTTCAAAGTTGAAAAAAATTATCTATAAAAGCTATAAAATAAAACACTTAGGAATAAGTTTAACCAAGGTGTGAAAGCTCTTTACACTAAATATTTCAAAACTTTGTGGAAATTGAAGAAACAACATATAGACCATGTTCATAGATTGAAAGAAATAATATTAAGAAGTCCACATAACCAAAAAATTCCACAGACAATGCAATTTCTATAAAAATTTGAATTATATTATTCACAGAATATAAAAACATCCTAAAATTTACATACACAACCCCCACCGCACTCCCTGCAAAGAAAACGCCAGCAAATAGCCAAGGTAATCTTGAGGCAAAGTAAGACTGGAGGAACCACATCAGCTTAACTTCAAACTAATTAAAAATATTAGTGTTTTTATGGTTAATCATATAACTATATGTTGTGGTAAATATATTAAAACAGCATGGTACTGGAATAAAAATGTACCCATTTATCAATGCAATGGAAAACCCAAGAAAGAACCCACATATTTATAGTCAATTGATTTTTGACAAAGTAGTGGGAAAAAAACAGGCTCTTTAAAAAGGAGTGTTGGAAAAACTGTGCATCCACCTATAGAAGAATTAAATTCACCTTTGTTTCACACCAAACAAAAAAATCAGTTCAACATGGATTAAAGATTAAAAAACAAGATCAGAAAGTATAAAATTATTAGAAGAAAATACAGGGGGAAAACTATAGAACATTCGTCTGGGCAATGATTTTATGGATTTTGACCCCCAAAAATCAGGCAACAAAAGCAAAAGTAGTCAAAAGGGATTATATCAAACTTATAAATTTCTCTATAATAAAGAAAGTAACAGAATGAAAAGGCATCCTTCATAATGGGAGATATATATTTGCAAGTGCCACATGAGATAAAGGGGGTAATTTTCAAAATATACAAGACCAAGATGCAATAGCACAAAAGCAGATAATCATTAAAATTGGGTGAAGGTTATGAACAGATATTTCTTAAGAGGCTAACAGTTACATAAAATGATACTTAACATCATTAACCACTGTGGAAATGAAAATGAAAGCCACAAAATTTTCAACTGTTAGAATGTCTATTATCAAAAACAATTAAAGATTAGTATTGGCAGGATGCGGAGAAAAGGGAAACCTGTATACTATTGGTTGGAGTGTAAATTAATATAGCCATTGTGGAGACTGCTCATAAAACTGAAGTGAGAATGACCATATGATCTAGTCTTTCCACTCTGGCTATTTATTAAAGGGTTCTGAATAACTCTATTGAAGAGATATCTGCATTGTCATATTTATTGCAGTATTATTCAAATTAGCCAAGATCTGGACTCAACCTGTATATATATAAACCAAAGGATCTAAAAAGAAAACTTACATATTCATAATGTGATGCTATTCAAACTTAAAAAATGTATTGTGTAATTTGTGATAACACCAATGAATCTGGAGTTCACAGTGCCCAGTAAAATAAATCTTGCACAGAATTTTCAGTACTGCACAATCTTATTCATACATGGAATCTAAAACAATGCAACCAATACAAGCAGAGAGCAATATAATGGTTTTCAGAGTTTAGGAAGTGAGGGGAATGGTTGGCCAGGGATGCAGTATTTCAGTTAGACAAGAGAAACAAATGGTAAGAGTTTAGAGGTAAGAAAAAAAGATGCTTGGGATTCTAGTTCGTTGCTGGTGTGAGTGGGTGTGTAGATGAGGATGACTGGGTGATTGAATTTTACCATTGTGCTAAAGAACAAATATAATAGCTTTCTTTCTTAACAGACAGCCCACTTTTAGTCATGTGACTGGATAGCTTAGGGTTTACCTTGGGTTTTTGTCTGCGTGCAATCTGGGTTTCCAGTCTCATCGTCTCGTTGGGGATATCTAAAACAACAAGAGAAGTTCAGAGAATAGGTTTGTCATTTTCATATTCCTAAGTTCCTTGGTCTTCTATTTTGTTCTCACTTTCAGAATGTCATTAAGTTTGGTGTGCCTATGCTATATAGTGTTTTAAATTATATTCACAAGGAGGAATAGGAAAAAATACATTACTATATCATCCCAGAAATAGAACAATATTTCCTTTTAAACTAACATTAATACTTCTTCTAAAAAAGACGTACTTATTTGGATAAACCTGTTTCCTGCTTTCTCACTCTCCACTGTCCCAATGAAATAGTGAGGGAAGCATAAAAAATTGTCAATGAAAAATTAATTATGGGAAAAATTCTTGCTATAATTGCCAAGCAGTGTCTAATAGGAAGAACATTTATAATGTAGGAACCTAGTTACCTTGCTTCATTTTGTAAAGCAATAAGTAGTATGAAATATACCGCCTAGGTTGCATTTTATTTTTAGTTTGAGTCTGATTCATGTAAGAATAGATTTCATGTCAATAATGCTGAGAAACCAGCATGATTTGAAAGAACTTAACCCTATTTAACTATTTAAAGCTTATGTTTCCAATTTCAAAAATTAAGTATAAAAAACATTTGAATTGTTGATGGATTGTGAGTGGTAATGGATTCTACTGAGAAAGAGGTTACTCAGCCAGAACAGCTTGTTCAGATGGAGGCCACAGAGTGCATAATAAGGAACTGTTTGTCCCCACCTTTTATTCCATTAGTCACCATCCAATAGAACATTTTTCATCCTGAAAATAGTAAACAACATCCATTTATCAAAGTCAAATTTTGTTTAGTTTTTTCTCTGATCCTTCTTCAACAGGTTAAATACAGTAAGCAAATAGGTAGCTTGGAGTAAAATCTAAAACATACTAAGATAGTTTCCCATAATATTTCAAAGTTTTACTAAGTAGTTTATGAAATTAATTATTTTGTGCTTCTTGTTACTGGTTTGGGAATAATAATTGAAAACTAACAATTTTTCTTAGCTTTATCTAACTTAAGAATTGCAGTAATTATTTATATGTAAAACTTTCACCAGAAAGTATTATAAATGAATTTTAGAATACTTAAGACCCAAGTATAGTCTAAATTTATTTAAGAGGGATATAAAATTTTATTTCACCTATATTTTAAACAATATTTTTAGTAAAAACAAATAATATTTACAATTTGTTCTTAATGTGCACCATTGCAAATGTATCAATGAAACGTGAATACATTTAAGTTAATGTCACAATAGCCAAATCTGATAATGGAAGATCATTGAGAGGGTATACTTACTGTCACCAATACATTCTCCCATACCTCTAAGATTTCCAACAATGCAAGAAATGGTTTGCACATCTTTGAAACAAATTGGAACATAATGAATAATGGGCTAAACTTTTACAATCACATCTTGGCATGTATCAGTCTGTTTTATCTTGTTGGAATGCCTAAGACTGAGTAATTTAATTAAATTTAATAATGAAAAAAAAAACATTGGCTTATGGTTCTGGAATCTGAGAAAACCAAAATCTTGACACTGGAAATCTCATGAGGAATTTTCATTATGGTTTACCATATCCTAAATGGGAAAAGGCAAGGGAGCACATAGAAAACAGAGAGGACAGAGAAAGAGATCACAGGGAGTCTTGAAATAGCATCATTAATTCATTCATGAGAGTGTAACCCTCATGATCCAAACACCTCCTTAGTATTCTTCTTCCCAACACCATTACTGAGATAATTTAATTTTAACATATATCCTGGAGGAGTAATAGAAACCATAACATTATGCCATATTTCTGAGGTTGTGGTTGTTTACTAAGAAGATAAAATAAGAAGATAAAACCCCATGGAAATAAATTAGTTATAAGTGGAGAGAAAGTTTTCTCCTCAAAGTTGAAAATAAAAGGTAAGCCAGAGTGAAGTATGGGTCAAAAGTTGGTTTAATAGTGGGGGCTATCATAATGGGTTTTTTTCCTTTTGAAAATGAGTAAACTCAAGTCTTGCCTCATGTGATATTAAGAACACAACTTTTAATAAAACATGCTTTTGTATAATATTTTTATATATGTATATTTATATACTTTCCCAAGGCAAATACATTAAAATCAGAGCTTACTTTACAAGGAATGTGGTTTGTTTGAGAGATATCAATTAATTTATTTGCCATATATTTTAGAGGATAAAAAGTTCTAAATAGTATTCAACTCTGGTTGTGAAAAAATCAGAAATAAGAAAGCTATGAAGATTTACATGGGAGTTGGGGGAATTTCGTTTCTTCTTTTGTTTTTTGTTGTTTTGAGCTCTATAAGACAAGTGCCACAATACAAAGCTTGCTAGACGTTTTTTTTTTTGAAAACAGAAATTCATAAATTCTCACTTCATTACTCAGAAGCTTAATAAATTTCCCATCTGTTATCCAAAGCCTCATTAAACTTCTCAGAACTTCCCTAGTATAACAAAGTAATGGTTCCTAACAGAAGTATGAAAAATAGTATAGTTTTTTGACATTTTACAAAAAAATCCCACTAAGAACTCAGAGTGTTCTCTATGTATGATATTTATATATGATGATTCATGTTTGATGTCCATATGGACAATAAACCTAGGACTGTAATATATTCTCATAGTTCTTCATAACAATTTTCTAGGTAGACAATGTTTACTACTTTTAACAATACACACACATATATACATGCATATACATAGATACATATATACGTGTATTTTTTCTTATATTTGGATATAACATGGTCAGACAATCCTCTGATTTCAAAACAGGCTGTGTTGCAGCAGCGTTGGCATAGCATTATTCATAGAAATTCATGGCAATTTCCTCCATGGAAACACTGTTAAAATATTTCATAAACTAGGTTATGGAGCATATTAATCCTGAAGTACTAGATTGGATCTGTGGAAGCCAGAATGGTGCATTTGAACAGTATAATAAGAAAAATAAAGAAATTGACTTTGTATTTAGTGGTGCAACATGGAGTCTGAACACATTTATAAACTGAGGTGATCACTGGAGGCTTCCTCTCAGAGATTTCCCTGCCCCGAGTCACATGGTCTCAGGGAACATAAGCTGCCATAAGAGGCTTTTCACATATAGAGAGCATTAGTAGAGGCCTGACTCCCAGTAATTCTGCTTTCTGGCTAATCTCTGTACTTAATCTTCATTTTCTCATTTTAAATTTTGAAAGTGCCTATTTTAAATTTTCCTCTGGAGAAGAAATATTCTGTGACTTGAACATAAGTTTTGAATTTACAACCTAATGAATGGAACATTTTGGATGCTTAGTAAATGTGTGTCAAAGATCCTTGCTAAAGAATTAATGACGTGTTGAAGTTTGCATTTTAGAGGAGGGTGACTGGTAATCTAAATGAATCCTCGTTGGATCTTTTGGATCTTAATATTCCAAAAGGAGGTATTTGGACCTCTCTTTACCATGTTCTTGTTCATCCTGCTGTTCACAATTTCTGACTCTTTCTGAAACCAAAGCTTTTCTAAACCTCTGAGAAACCGTTTTTCTTACCGCAAAGTTACCCAAACCACCAGCTGTTTAGATTACAGACAAGATAAATGAGGACAGAGTAGGGGCATAGAACAGCACAGGTCCTCATAAATCAGTTTTCATACTGTAAAATAAACTAAAGGAGAGGGAAATGATCAAAGAAAGAAAATTGAAATAAACTTCGTATGTATTTATGAAACTTACAATCTTGTTTTTTGCGAAATTTCATTTCAAACTATCAACTGCACTAGAAACAGAAATATATGGCAAAGGAGACATCTTGACAGGGTGGTGTCTCAAACTTAGAAGAGCTTTTAAACTCCTGGGAATTACTGAGGATTCTTAACTGGGTTTTTTTTTTGTTGCTGTTGTTGTTTTTTGTTTTCTCACTGAGATTATTTTCTCTTTGTGCATTACTTGTGAGAGATACTGAACTTATTCTTCCCATTGGTATCAAGAGTCATGAGTATCAACAACTTTTAGTTAAAACAAATATATTAACTGCTTCCAAAATACATAGCTGTCAAGGGAAACATATCCATGGTATGAAATGTTCCCCCTTTGTGTCAAAAATCACCATGGACATATAGGGAAAAAAGTAACTAAATTTTTCATTTAATTAATGCAAGTAATAATATTTTAAATTTGGCATTTTAAGATTAAAGACACTTTAGAAAGCACTGTCCTAAGAGGTAAAATAATAAAATACAGAGCATAGTAACAAAGAACTATTTTATTTTCTGCCACTAAGGAAATACTAGCAAATATTACAATAATCATGAAAACATTTAAAAATGGAAAGAAAAATAAAGAGAATTTCAACTTGAAAAATTAATTATTTGATTAATTAAACATGTATGATAGACCTATACTGAAACTGAACATTATTGGTTTTGAGTCATTGCCCAGTGTGGTAAGATTAGTTGTTTAAATTTAGGCTTTTCAATGCCCCAGGTGAATTTTTTAACTGCCTCAGTAATTTCTCCTTCAAATTTATGGCCCCAGTTTTGAAGACATTGGCTAACATTTACTGAACAATTTAATATGAAAATAATGGTGTAACATAGAATGAGTGAACTATCTCCATTTTTTACATTAATTTAAAAGTAATTAAGAAAAAGATTATGAAATATAAATCTATAATATCAAGGCCTTAGAATTTTCTAAAGCACATTGGAAGCAAAGATTTTAGTACAAACTGGCTATTTAATAGATTTCTATTATCATTTTCTATCTAAGCAATAGAGGTCAGGTGCTCTAGACCTGATTTATAATAAACCATAAACCCAAACCACAGAGACGTGCAGCTGTCATCCTTTGGAACCTGTATTATATAGAGAATAGAGATCCAGTTCATCAACAGTGAAATGAAAATTATTTGTTGATCAAATTCATTTTACAAATCACTGTATCTTAAAGGTTTTTTTAAGAAATTGAAAGTAAATGAGATTTAGCACAAGTAGTTGTTCCAGAATGGCACAATGAAGACTTAGGAAATTTTACTCTTCTGGAAGTACAAAAAGAAAATAGTCAAAATTACCTGAATTTACTTTTGTAAGAATTCTGTAAATTAGCCAAATGTCTTCCAATAAGTGTAAATCATTTATTATGGGCAACTTTCTATAAGAACACAGAGTTTTTTGAAGCATTTTAACTTACTTTATTCCTATTACTCTCTCAAAGGTTCTCCACTGTTGCCTTAACACATCCTAAAATACATATAAGTCTGAAGTCCACCGCTGAAGGGTGCAGACTAGGCTTGGAGTTCCTCACAAAACCTTATTCAAAGAAAACCATAATTGTTTATTTTTTCTGGAAGCTCCTGAGGAAGTTCCCTTTATAGGACTCATCATCATTTGACCTGACTTAGATCATGCTCTTTGCAAAAGGCCCTAATTCTGAATATTTACTGAAAACAATCCTCAGCAGTGGTTGAAGACTAGTTTTCTGGATTGGCAGAACCACCCGGGGCAAACAAGAAAGTAGTAAGTAATGTAGGAAGATCAATGAAATGAGAGGTTCGCAATGAACTTTAAAATTTCCTGTATGTGCCTGAGATCCTAGGAAGACATGATTGTCCAAGAATGTGTGCATGACCAGGGGATTCCACCTGACCCATCTTTGGACTCTGGAAGAAGGAATCAAAGAATTGTACAGAGTTGTAAATTGCCAGAGCACTGAAGGAGTGTCATAACCCACACAAAGAAATCTGTAGAAAGTTAGAAGACTTTACTACAAGTTGTTACAGAACTATTCATCAAATATTTGAGTGAATACTAAACTAAATCATAAAAGATCTGTAGGCTTTATAGGACTCCAGGAATCACTGACAAAATAAGCAAGAACAATAATAACAAACTACTATAGAAAACTCAGGAAGGATGAGAATCTAATTTCCAGAGTATGTTAGCAAATGAAAACAGCCACAGCTGATTTTTTTTTTTTTAATCTTTTGCTAGGCATGTGCACTCCTGAAATCCCAGTGGCTTGGGAGGCTGAGGCAGGAGGATCATGAGTTCAAAGCCAGCCTCAGCAAAAGCAAGGCACTAAGCAGCTTAGTGAGACCCTGTCTCTAAATAAAATACAAAATAGGGCTTGGGATGTGGCTCAGTTGTCGAGTGCCCCTGTGTTCAATTCCTGTAACCAAAAAAGAAAAAAAGAGAAAGAAAAAAAAATCTTTAGAGAGCTGAACAGCTTCATTTGTGAAGAAAGAATAATACAACTTTCAGAATTCAATCTTGGTAAAGTAACTAAGAGTTTCCAGCCTAAAATATGATGAAAAATAAATGAAGAAAAATTCAGACTCTCAGAAATTTGTCTGACAGCATCAAATGTACCATCAAGTACATACAAAGTGGCAATACCAGGAGAACAGGGAGAGAAAGGGGCAGGAAGATTCTTGAAGAAATGATAGCTGGAAATGACTTCAATCTGATAATTTTTTTACATCCACACATTCAAAGGCTTCGATGAACTCCATATAGGATGAGCACAAAAGATACAAACATGAGTAAACTTCAGAAGCCCTACACAGAAAATCTTGAAAACAACAAGAAAAAACAAATCATAAAGGATCATTTATAAGAGTAACAGCTGATTTCTCACAATAAAACCATGAAAGTCGGAAGGTAATAAAGGACAAAAGACACATTTCAGTGCTGAAACATAAAGGACATGAGAACAGGCTCCTTTATTCAACTAAAATTTCCTTTAAAAATGAAAGAGAAATTAATTCATTTCTTTGTTAGAAAAATGAGCAGAGCATTTTCCATTACTAAGTGTGTACTACAAGAAAGATTCCTTCAACATAAAATGAAAGGACATGAAATAATAACTTAAATCCACATTCAAAATAGGTATACTATTAGAGGTATCTACACAATTAAATGTATATGAAAATATACGTGTATTATTGTTTTACCAGAACTAATTTAAAATACCATATGAATATTTTATTTAAAATAATTTCTTTACATACACTGAGACATTGAGAACTGTACCAGACGTTATAATTTTTGTGTCCGTGTTCAAGCATAATTCACAAAACTCAAGTACAGAAGTACATGCATATTTCTGCTTGCAATATTCCTCTTTCTTCCCAATGTCTCCAGCTGTCTTATTTTACTGTTTTTTCAGTTTCAATTATCTTCAAGTCATGATTTTAGTTTAAGTCTTCTGGTGATATATTCACTTCATTTTCCTTTATCTGAGAATGTCTTGATTTTTGATTTCTGAAGCATTTGCTGGACATAGGATTCAAGACTGACAGTTCTTTCCTTTCAGCAGTTGAAAAATCTTGTGCCACTTCTTTCTGGCTGTATGATTTCTGATGAGAAATTCTCTGTTATTTCATTGTGTTCTCCTATAGGTAAGGTTTTGTTTTTCTCTTGCTGCTCTGAAGATGTTTAACTGTCTTCATCATTCAGAACATTAACTAATGTGAGTTGGCAAGGATTTCTTTGACTTTATTCTTGCAGATATTCACACAGCATCTTAGATCTAAAAGATGGTCCTCCACCAATTTTGGCACATTTTCTGTCATTTTTGCTTTGAATATTTTTTCAGTTCAATGTTGTTCTTCCTCTTTTGAACTCAGATGGCATAAATCTTACATTCCCTGTTATACTCTCACATTTCACTGAAGGTATTTTCATTTTTCAATATGTTTATAGCATTTGTTTCATGTAGTTAATTTCATGTTCTTTTGTCCAGCCATTCTTTCCTCTGTTCCATTCCTTCTGTTGACCCTTCCATTTAATGTACTACTATATTTTTCAGTCCCAAAATTTTCATTTTATTCTTCAATAGGTTATCTACTTTTCTAGGATTTCTATTTCCTTTCTTAGACTTTCTATGTTTTCATTTGTTTTTAGCATTCAGAGAAATACTCAGTGGAGAAAATTTATGACTATTCATAAATATTAGTCATATAATTCCAAAATAAGTGTCATCTTAATGTTGGCAAATATTAATTATATTCTCTTATGCAGTTAAGATTTTACTGGGTTTTGGTAAAATGAATAATGTTCTATTGCAATGAGAAATTTTGATTATTTTGTCAAGAGACTCTCTGTGTTATTCAAACCTTCTGTTTTGTCTAGTTTCCATTAGCACTACTTTATCAAGTTAGAGAGGGTGCCACATTGTTTTTGCCAGGTAGGAGCAGATTTCTAGGCTCCCCACTCAACCTTTATTGACAGTTGAGCAGTGGGATTTTCATTACCACTATGCAAGAGTAGGAGTTCTAGATCCCCAGGAAGCCTCCACTGAAACCTCTGTTACTGGGATGAGTTGGATTGCCTCATTAGGGTTTACCCCCAATCTTCTTGAATTTGTTTTACAGATAGAATTCAGAGATATTAGCAGTACTAAATGGGAGAAAATAGGGGAAATATGTCTAGTTCATCTTTCCAATTAAGCATTTAGTTTGAAAGTGACAGAGTATAAAACCATTTACCTTGCAAAAAACAATAAAAAAAGTCAAAGTAGCTACATTAATTTCACACCAAAGACTTTAAGACAGAAATTGTATTAAGATACAAGGAAAGGGATTTTATGATGAAAAGTTCAGAAATTCTTCAGGGAGGTATATCAAATATAAACATATTTGATAACAATAGAGCATCCAAAATATACAAAGAAACACCAATGGAATTGAAAGAAAAAATGGATAACACACTAAAGAGTTGTAGATTTCAATACCCCATTTCAACTAGATAGATACTTGGATATCCTACTTGGATAGAACAAGGATATCCTACTTGGATAGAACAAGTAGGCATAAGATTAAAAACATATGGAAGACTCTATAAACATGATAAAATAACCAGATGTTCAGATATTTTAGAGCTCTCCACCCCACTAAAGAAGAAATCACATTTGTCTCAAGTATACATGAAACATTATTCAGGCTAGAACAAGTATATTTCAGGTAATGAAAAAGCCTCAGTCAGCAATATACAAATTGTGTTATATGACCATGGTAGGACAAAAGAAATGGATAACCAAAGAATATTTGAAAAATATACAAATGTGAGGCATATTTCTAAATAACCAAGAGTCACAAAGAATATCACAAAACAAGAGAATAAAAAAATCATATAATACCAAAAGTTATGGTATAAAATTATAGTTTGCTTAGAGCAAAATTTGTAGTTGCAAATGCTATCTCCCCAAAAAAGAAAATCTCAAATAGCCTCTCCTTTCCAATAAGAAACTAAAATACACAAATAAACAAGTGAAACGCAAAATAGGAAGAAGAAATAACTATTAGACGAGAAGTAAATAAATAAAGAATAGAAACATAATTGAGAAAAATCAAAAAACACAAACATTAGAAACAAGCCAAATATTCAAAAAGTGACAAATGGGAGAAGGAAATGCACTATGTTACATAAGGGTATATTGTTCAGCAATAAAGAGAATTGAAGTAATAATACCTGTTACCACATAGATGAATCTTGAAAAACTCGTGTCAAATAAATCTAGGCAATCACAAAGGATCTTATCTGGATGAAATTACTTATGTCCAGAACAGGTCAATCTATAGATAACGGTATGTATGGTTGTCGTCAGGAGGAGCTAGATACAAGGTCCATGGGGTGTGATTTAAAATGAGATATTTTTGCGGCAATACACATATCCTAAAATTTGATAATGGTGATGCTTACGCAACTATGAAAATATGCTGAAACCCATGGAATTTTGTTTCAAATAGGTGAATTTTATAGCATGTGAATTTTATCTCCTTATGGTATTGTAGGAAAAAAAATGCTTGGTACATGAAGGTGTTGTTAAGATAGGGATCATGTTAACTTACACAGTAATGCCGTAGGAAAATCTGACTGTGACTTATGGCATAAAGAGCAAAGAAGCGGCGTGTGTGTGTGTGGGGGGGGTGGGGGGGTGGGTAATGGGAACTTTTTTTTTGTCTGTGAATGTGAGGTAATGAGGAATATTGGAGTTAAATTAGACCTTGAAGAAGGGGTGAGGATGATAATGGAAATGAAAGAAAAGCTTGTGATAGGGAAAAGAAAATCTTGAAATCAAAAGTCAGAAGGGAAACATAATAGTGTTATTAGAAAGGAATTGATAAAAAGTAATTTTTTCCAAAGTTGTTAAATTATTTTAATGTTGCTTTTACACTACACGACTTAATTAATTTATATTTTAATTGTCCTCTGAATATTTTATGGCTGTGAAACTGTGGGAAGAAGGCATTAAAAAGTAGATGGTGACAAATTATTGGATACTCTGAATGATACTGTTGGTTGTGTATACAGTGGACTCTGAAAGTCATTAGAAGTTTCTGAGGAGTAAGCAAGTTACAGATATTATGCCTGAAACAATACCTAGAAATTATTTAGATTTTTGATCATATTTTCAGGATTTCCTGATTTAGACACTAGCAGCCAATGTCCTCTCTTATTATATTACTTAGGAAACAGATTTTTTAAGCAAATCTACACATCACAAATTAACTCATCTTCCTTGTATCACACATGCTCTACCTTATCTGTTGTTACTCTTAACAGATTTTTAAAAAAATATTCTAAAACCATAGATAGCACTGAAACCAATACAGATACTTCCCAATTTATTCTGGAATTAATATAACCATCACTAAGTAAAATATTTTTGTCAAAAATTCTTTAATACTGTAATAAACCCATCATAAAGTAAAAATATTCCTCCTCCTCCTCCTCCTCCTCCTCCTTCTTTCTTTGATTTTATTCCTACCAATTACTCCCTGACTACTCCATTCTACCTATAGTAACTCTTCCTTTCCCTCAAACTCTCCCAGAATAGAATGCTTCTACCTCAGGGTCTTTGAAATCATACTTCTCCCGTCTAGAATATTTTCCCAGAAATATCAAAATGTTTCATTCTTTCTTTTCCCTTCAAGTTTTGCCCACATGATTTTGTGATTTTCTTGTCCCACAATCCCTAACATAATATTTACTTGGTCTCCTGCCTTATTGTCTTGACTGAACACAGCACATTCTGACATGCCATATTTATTTATTTTTATTGTTTTTTATTTGTACATGACAGTATAAAATTTATACAAACATGAAGTATATCTTATTCTATTTATGACCTCATTCTTGTGGTCGGGCTCGATGGTAGAATTCACTTAGGTATTTTCATATATGCACATAGGAAAATTATGTCAGATTCATTCAACCGTCTTGCCTATTCCCATCCCAACTCCTTTCCTTTCATTACCTTTTTTTCTGATATATTGAAATTATTTTCTTCTCCTCCCCTCCCCTTTTATTGTGGTTTAGCTTCTACATATCAGTGGAAACACTTGACCTTTGGGGTTTGGAGTATTGGCTTTTTTCACTTAGCCTGATAGTCTCCAGATCTATCCATTATTATATTATATTTATTTCCCTATGTTTTGTCTTCTGTCACTGGAATGTAACTCCCATCAGTTTTGTTTTGTTTGTTTGTTTTTTGTCTGTTGAATTTGCTGCTATATTTTTTTTTACCAAAAGAAAAGTACCTATTATATAGGAAACTCTCTGTAAATATATATTGAATGAATGAATGAATGCTTAAAATTTGGAGCTAGCTTTTACTTAGTGAGATTCATAGAGTTGATCAAGATTGGAAAAACAATTCAAAGTTTATAGTGCATAACTTTGTGGAAACCGTTGATGGATGATTCGTAGATGGATAGAAATGTAGCTTTAAATCTCATTAGAAATAAGTTAAAGAGCAGCAACTCACTCTTTTGGGTTTGTCTGGGAGTGGTCACTGAAGTCCTAGGAAAGGGTATGTTTGCCAACGCTGGCTCCTGAGGCAGAGGGAAAATGAGTTGGCACTGGAATCCAAGGTCAGATTTAAATCTCCTGCTCTCTCTTCTAATTACTTGTTTGTTTTTTGCTTACTGCCCCCCCCCCAAAAAATGGTGTAAAAATTAAAGTCTTAATGAACATCAAGTTATTGATAAAAAAATTTAAAAGGTTAGAAAAAATAAAAACCTTAATTTTTATTTTAAAAAGTCTTGATATTTGGATATTTGGGATTTATTGGTAAACAAAGTCTATTCTCCAGTTTAATAAAGATGGTGTAGAATGACTTTTGAGAAAATGTTATTTGTTGCAGTACTTTTGCCTACTTGTAACATTTAACAATATTCTCCTCATCAAGAACAAATTGCATGTTTTTTGTTTGTTTGTTTGCTTGTTCATTGTACACAACTGGAGTATAATCATTTTTCTGGTTCTATACAAAGTAGAATCATACTATTTGCATATTTATACATATACACAGCATATAGATGTTTGTCTCATTCTCCTTCCTTCCCCACCCCTGCTCACCCCTCATTTTCCTCTATACAGTCCACCCCTTCTCTATTCTTCCAGTGCTTCCCCTCACCGCCACTATGTGTCATCAACCACTTATAAGAGAAATCATTCAGCCTTTGGTTTTCTGGGATTGGCTTAATTCACATAACATGATCTTCTCCAGTTCCATCCATTTACCTGCAAATGTCATAATTTTATTATTTTTTATGACTGAATAATATTCCATTGTGTATATATACCACAGTTTCTTTATCCATTCATCTATCTAGGTTGGTTCCACAATCTAGCTATACTGAATTGGGCTGCTCTAAACATTGATGTGGCTGCATCATTGTAGTATGCTGATTTTAAGTCCTCTGGGTATAGGCCAAGGAGTGGATAGCTGGATCAAATGGTGGTTCCATTCTGAGTTTTCAAAGGAATCTCCATACAGCTTTCCAGAGTGGCTACAACAATTTGCAACCCCATCAGCAATGTATGAGTGTCCCTTTTCCCCCACATCCTTGCAAACACCTATTGTTGCTTGTAGTCTTGATAGTAGACATTCTAATTGGGGTGAGATGATATCTTAGGGTAGTTTTCATTTGCATTTCTCTTATTACTATAGATGTTGAACATTTTTTCATATGCCTATTGATTGCTTATAAATCCTCTTCTGTGAAGTATCTGCTTATTTCCTTAGTCCATTTATTGATGGGTTATTGGTATTCTTGGGGTAAAATTTTTGAGTTCTTTATATATTCTGGAGATTAGTGTTCTATCTGATGTGTGTGTGGCAAAGACTCTCTCTTCATATTGTTGATTGTTTCCTTTGCTGAGAAAAAGCTTTTCAGTTTGAATCTATCCCAATTATTGATTCCTGTTTTTATTTCTTGTGCTTTGGGAGTCACCTTAAGGAAATTTGGTCCTAGGCTGATATGATGCAGATTTGGACCTACTTTTTCTTCTGTTAGGTGCAGGGTCTCTGGTCTAATTCCTAGGTCCTTGATCCATTTTGAGTTGAGTTTTGTGCAAGGTGAGAGATAGGGGTTTAGTTTCATTTTGCTGCATATGGATTTCCAGTTTTCCAAGCACCATTTGTTGAAGAGGCTATCTTTTCCGCATTGTATATTTTTGGCACCTTTGCCTAGTATAAGAAAACTGTGTTTATGTGGGTTTGTCTCTGTGTCCTCTATTCTGTACCTCTATTCTGTACCTGCCTATTTTGGTGCCAAAACCATGCTGTTTTTGTTACTATTGCTCTGTAGTATAGTTGAAGGTCTATTATTGTGATACCCACTGTTTTACTCTTCTTGCTAAGAATTTCTTTAGCTATTCTGGGTATCTTATTCCTCCAAATGAATTTCATGATTGCTTGCTCTATTTCTAT
>JAJEJO010051195.1:62220-96467 GCA_020662805.1 Glaucomys volans
AGGATGCATCAATTATGAATAAAAATGCATTAGATTTATGAGCATTATTTTTATATCCTGCTACTTTACTGAATTCATTTATGAGTTCCAGAAGTTTTCTGGTGGAATTTTTAGGCTCTTCTAAATAGAGAATCATGTCATCAGCAAATAGGGATAGTTTGAGGTCTTCTTTCCTATTCGTATCCCTTTAATTCCTTGGTCTATCTAATTGCTCCGGCTAGAGTTTCTAGGATGATTTTGAATAGAAGTGGTGAAAGAGGGCATCCCTGCCTTGCTCCAGTTTTCAGGGGGAATGTTTTCAATTTTTCTTCATTTAGAATGATGTTGGCTGTATGCTTAGCATGGGTAGCCTTTACAATATTTAGGAACATTCCTACTATCCCTATTTTTTCTAGTGTTTTGAGCATGAAGGGGTGCTATATTTTATCAAATGCTTTTTCTGCATCTATTGAAATAATCATGTGGTTGTTAACTTTAAGTCTGTTGATGTGGTGAATTACATTTATTGATTCCCGGATGTTGAACCAACCTTGCATCCCCGGGATGAAACCCACTTGATCATGGTGCACTATCTTTTTAATATGCTTTTGTATGCAATTCGCTAAAATTTTGTTAAGAATTTTTGCATCTATGTTCATTAGAGATATGGGTCTGAAATTTTCTTTCCTCAACGTGTCCTTCTCTGGTTTTGGTATCAGGGTGATATTAGCTTCACAGAATGAGTTTGGAAAGGTTCCCTCCTCCTCTATTTCATGAAATACTTTGAGGAGTATTGGAATGAGCTCTTCTTTGAAGGTCTTGTAGAACTCGGCTGAGAATCCATCTGATCCTGGACTTTTCTTTGTTGGTAGGCTTTTCATGACTTCTTCTATTTCATTGGTTGAAATTGATCTATTTAAATTATGTATATCCTTTAGATTCAGTTTGGGTGGCTCATATGCCTCTAGGAACCTGTTGATGTTGTTGAGATTTTCTATTTTGTTGAAGTATAAATTTTCAAAATAGCTTCTAATTATGTTTTGTATTTCAATGGTGTCTGTTGTGATATTTCCATTTTCATCATGAATTTTAGTAATTTGAGTTTTCTCTCTCCTTTTCCTTGTTAGTGTGGCTAAGGGTTTATCAATTTTTTGTACTTTTTCAAAGAAGCAACTTTTTGTTTTTTCAATTTAATGAATTGTCTCTTTTGTTTCAATTTCATTGATTTCTACTCTAATTTTAATTATTTCCTGAGTTATAGTACTTTTAGTGATGATCTGTTCCTCTTTTTCTAGGCCTTTGAGCTGTAATATGAGGTCATTTATTTGTTCACTTTTCATTCTTTTATTGAATGCACTCCATGCAATGAATTTTCCTCTTAGCACTGCTTTCATAGTATCCCAGAGATTCTGATATGTTGTATCTTCATTCTTGTTAACCTCTAAGAATTTTTTTACTCTCCCCCTAACGCCTTCTGTTATCCATACATCATTCAGTAGCATATTATTTAATCTCCAGGTGTTGTAGTAGTTTCTGTTTTTTATTTTATCATTGATTTCTAATTTCATTCCATTATGTTTTGATAGAATACAAGGTATTATCTCTATCTTTTTGTATTTGCTAAGAGTAGCTTTGTGGTAGAACGTATGGTCTATTTTAGAGAAGGATCCATGAGCTGCTGAGAAGAGAGTGTATTCACTTATTGATGGATGGAATATTCTATATATGTCTGTTAAGTCTAAGTTAGCGATTGTGTTATTGAGTCCTGTGGTTTCTTTTTTCAGTTTATGCTTGGAAGATCTGTCCAATGGTGAGAGAGGTGTGTTAAAGTCACCCAGTATTATTGTGTTTTGGTCTATTTGGTTCCAGGAGTTGAGAAGGATTTGATTAACATACATGGATGTGCCATTGTTTGGGGCATAAATATTTATGACTGTTATGTCTTGCTGATTTATGCTTCCCTTCAGCAGTATGAAATGCCCTTCTTTATCCTTTCTAACCAATTTTGGCTTGAAGTTGGCTTTATCTGGTATGAGGTTGAAAACCCCTGCTTTTTTACTGCATCTCTGTGCAGATATGTTTTTTCCCATCCTTTCACCTATAGTCTTTCTAAGAGACGAGTCTCTTGGAGACAGCATATTGTTGGGTCTTTCTTTTTAATCCAATCTGCCAGTCTATGACTTATGATTGATGAGTTCAGGCCACTAACATTCAGGGTTATTATTGAGATATGATTCATAGTCTCAATCATTTTGGCTTATTTTTGGTTTTTAACTTGACTTGGTTTTTCCTTTATTTGCTTATTCCTTTAGGGTAGTTCCTCCCTAAGCTGATCTACATTGCTGTTTTTCATTTCTTCCTCATGGAATATTTTGTTTAAAATGTTCTGTAGTGCTGGATTTCTATTTGTAAATTCTTTTAGCTTTTGTTTATCATGGAAGGATTTTATTTCATCTTCAAATCTGAAGGTGAGTTTTACTGGTTGGCATACATTTTCTTTCAGGGCTTGGAATATGTTGTTCCGGGCCCTTCTTGCTTTTAGGGTCTGTGTTGAGAAATCTGCTGATAACAGTATTGGTTACCCCCTGAATGTAATCTGATTTTTTTCTCTCACAGCCTTTAAAATTCTTTCTTCATTTTGTATGTAAGGTACTTTCATTATAATGTGCCTTGGTGTTGATCTATTGTAGTTGTGTACGTTTGGTGTCCTGTAAGCGTCTTGTACTGGACATTCCATTTCATTCTTCAGATGTGGGAAATTTTCTGATATTATTTCATTGAATAGATTATCCATTACCTTGGTTTGTGTCTCTGTGCCTTCCTCAATCCCAGTAACTCTAAAATTTGGTCTTTTCATGATATCCCATAATTCTTGTAGACTTTGTTCATGACTTCTTACAATCTTCTCTGTTTGGTCAACTTTATTTTCAAAATTAAATATTTTTTCTTCAATGTCTGAGGATCTGTCTTCCAGGTGATCTAGCCTGTCTGTTGAGTTTTTAATTTGGTTTATTGTTTCCTTCATATCCAGGAGTTCTGTTTGTTTTTTTTTTTTCAGAATCTCTATCTCTTTATTGAAATGATCTTTAGCTTCCTGTATCTGTTCTTTTAACTGTTGATTGGTGCGATCATTCATTGCCTGCATTTGCTCTCTCATCACATCGTTTGCTTCTCTGATCATTTTAGTCATGTACATTCTGAACTCCCTTTCTGACATTTCTCCTGCCATGATATCACTGGATTCTGTTGATGTAGCATCTAGGTTTGTTTGAGACACTTTCTTCCCCTGTTTTCTTATGTTGCTCATGTATTTCCCCCTCTGTCCGTGAGAATCTGAGGTATTGCAGCTTCCCCCCTATAGACTTGTGGTGTCCCTGCAGGTTTCCTATACCTCACCTCCTTCAGTAACCCTAGATCACGGGCTGGGGCAGTCTCAGGTATGTCTGAGCCTCTGAGCCGGCCAGCTGCTCCCATGTGGAAATCCCACAGAGCACTTAGGGCTGACCTACCAGGTGCAGAGGTCTTAGGTGTCTGCCCTGGGCTGAGTCTGCTGTCTGTCTCTGTGCCTGCCTCCCAGACCTGGAAGTCTCGGGGGACTTGGCTTGTGGGAACCCAAACCTCTGAGCCGAGTCTCCCCGAGTGGGAAACTCAAGTTTCCCTTGTGCCTGCTCACCACACGCTGACGTCTCCCACTCTTCTGGGCTGTGCTAGCTGCCCCCACACGGAAATCCCACCGGAGCATCCTGCATGTTTTTTTGTTTGTTTGTTTGTTTGTTTGTTTTTAAATAACGTACAAGAAAATCTTACATTTTCCATGACTTTCCATCCACTTTCATATCGGGTAAACAGAATGGGTTGACACAGAAAATATCTGTATGGGAGTTAAGCTGGCTGCACAAGGAATGACAGGGCGAGTGGAGGGACTTCAGGGTGAGTAAAGGCAAGAGGAAACCATATGGATTACAAACAACATATCACTGGTACACCTGAAATGGATTGCTGAAAGTAAAACTTTAAATTATGATGGAATTGCTGAAATGATTTTTGATGAAAGAGTTTTAGGCAATTAAAAGAGTTAAATAAATAGTCTTGGCTATTTTCTAAAATAAATAATTATTTGCCATAGGTCGATAGCTAAGAAATCCTGAAGGTCTGAAGGGATTTACTAAGACAGCGTAGTTACATCCGCTGTGTTGTGCAGTTCTATGAACATATATTATGTGCTTTCCTGGGCTTCTATTGCATGACCTGAAAATAAATTCCCAGGATGAATTTTTTTATTTAAATAACTCTATATCTATAGTACATAACAGATATTATGTTTCCTAATTGACTGCATACTTTGTATTATTATCTACTGCCACATACTATAAATTGCAAACACTTTAGTGGGTGAATGAATTGTAATTGTTCATCCTTTATTAAAAGTATACAATGAAAGAGCAAATTTATCTGTAATTTCATGGTTTATTATCCGTTAGTTATCCTCATTGTGATAAGTGCTTCATATTAACTTTATTAAGCATATAAATGTACTAGTTTTCTCTCAATCCTCTTGGAATTAAAATATACTTGTGAGACTAATGTTGGTGTGTCACAAAACTATTTATGATATCATCTTTTAAAATCTGTCCTGAATATTGCAGTGGGATTTCACAAACACTTTGACATCCTTTGTGGTTTGAGAGGACTTTTTTCTGTTTTCTGCTCTCTCAATTTAGCTATGTATAGAGTCATTGCTACCTATGCATATTATGTATACATAACACACATATATATTAATTGATGATTAAGAGGTGCCACTGCTATGGAGATATGGATAGATATACTTTTGCTGCCACTGGCAGCTGGACTCCAAATTTCCCTCGGTATCTAAATGGGAAACATATATCTAAAAATACAAAATGAATTAGTGGTCTGTGGTTGATTTTTATTTTCTTTTTAAGTATGCCATATATACCACTAAATACCCAATTATAACAATCATAATTAATACATTAATTGTTTTTTGGTCAATGAATCACTTGACTCCTAATGTCATAAACATTCATATCCCTTTGCTTTCAGTATTTTATATTTAACTTCCATGGCACGAAGTCACTCATTCTGGAGAATAAGGAGGGATATTTTGCCTTATTTTAATACATGTCTATTATTTAAAGTGTGTTTAAAGAAATAAAAATACCATTTAGGACTGTTAAGGTATTCCCAAGAATCTCTTAATTTATACATTGTGAAGAGTAAAACCCAACCTTGGGAAATACATTTCTATTCAGTATTTATCAATCCTGAAATTACATATATGGGTGATAAGAATACTTGATCTTCTTAACGATTATCCACAATGTTTTAAATACATCAGGATATTAACATATTGACCAAAAATATCTGCACTAGAAATTACCTTTCATGCATTAGATATTATTGATTCTAGGAAATTTATTGCAATTGAGAAATGTCTAATTATTCTCTTTTTTTAATGAATTTTATTTCTATTTTAGCTCTTTTATTTCTCTTTCCCTTTCAGGAGCTGGAATTTTCAAATCTATTTGCGGTTCTTCACTGCATTCATTCATTCTTTGCTGCCAAAGTAGCTTGTTTGGACCCTCTATTTTTAGGCAATCAGGCGACTGCTTCTGCTGCTGCCAGCTCTGCTACTACAAGCAAAGCGAAGTACACAACTTGACATACTGAGTTCTGCATTGACAGTTACCATGACTCGATAAACAGACCGAACATACTCATCATTTCACTCCCTGGAGAAACTATGATATCACCAAGTCAACAATGGAATCAGATTGAAGTTTCGGCAGAAAAAGGATGGTCATGAGCATCTTAAATGCATTTTATTTCTGCAAGGCCTCTGTAAATGATCCTAGATTAACAGGACAGTCTGTGCTCACTGGGTTGATTTGTATCCATATACTGCTTTCACCAAATTTGAAGATAAAGAAATGAATGGTATGAAGATGTATGTAAATAATATAAAAAGTTGTAAGCTACCTATAAATAAAAAATAACAATTAAATGGTTATTTCTGTATTTTAGATTATTTTGTATGACAAATACATATTGGGCTAGATCATGAACCAATGCCCTATCATTGTATTATGAGTGTAAAGAGGCAAAAAAAATAAATAGATGACAGCGAGGAGCATGCAAAAAAAATCATCAAAGAAAGAAGCACTTTAATTTGCTAATGTAAATTTCTCCTTGTATTCTCATTCCATGATTCTGCACTGGCACTCCAATTTTGTTTATCTTATTGTAAAATATTCTCAAGCACTGCATAAAGATAATTACATTGACCTATGACTGGCACAATGTGAAACGAACTGTTTTTCCCTAGGATTACTGTTATTGAAATGTTTTATAAACTGCCAGTGTCCGCCAAATATGCCAAAATGTATTAATTTGATTATGTAGGATGGAAACATTCGTGAATCTCTTGTTCCTTCCTTCATTGTAAACAGATTTATATTTTATCTAATGAAATTTATTGCCAAATTAAAGTTTCATAAATTTTCAGTGACCCTAAGAACTTTTGTAGAAAAATTAATAACAAATATGATGTAGGAGGAATTATTTATAACCCTAACTCTACCAATCATGAACTGAAATATCCTTACAAAGCAGTCTCAAAGCTACTAACTGTGTTAGCTCCACAATAGTTTTTTCCATTTGATCAATATTTTATGAGAAAAAAGGTGAGATTTGAATATTAAAGTTAAAATATATATCTCACTATGTCATGAAACTATGCAGGTTGTTTTAGTTGTCTTGTTTTAGAATTCTAAAAGTACAGAGCTGGAAATTTGAAAGCACTGCAGGTATATGCCCACAACTCAGAGTCCAGTATAATATACTTAGCTGTGGAAAGTGGAAAGCATTCTCTGTCCTTCACTATAGCTTTATTGATACCTGCTTCTAAATAATCATCTGCTTATCAGATAGTTCAAAACTACATTTTTAATTGACACACCTGCACCCTACCAATGTTTCCTCTGAAAATGACTAAGTATCTAACAAAATGGTTTAATTTCCTTTTTTTAAAATAGGAGAAAATGTGTTACTCAGGAAAGAGACAAATTTGTTTGAAGGACAAATATCCATTGAATTAAAAAAGCCATCAACCTGTTTTCAGTATCATTAGGAATTTATTAATTAACTTTGTATCATATAATTCTTAAAAACATTAAACTGAAAAGAAAAAGTGAAGGTGGATAATTGGACCTGAGAAAATATTAAGTTAGATCTAAGATACTTTATGAAAAGAATTGTGACAAGTATAATAATAAAATTTTAATACAATTTATTTTGACCACAAAACTAATTTAATATTCATAAGGAGGATATTTTGGATTTACTGCTGATATATTAATCAAACACAATAGTCATGATAAAATTTGAAGCCTGGGGAAAAGTAGAGGGAAGTGTCCACCTTCCGATTCTACGCAGTGGCAGATGACTCCCTGCAGAACTTCTGCTACTAACTAGAATTGAATTGCAGCATGCCTCACATTGAGGTGACACCAGTGTGCCCATAAGCAGGAAGATCAGGTGTTCCTTCCATAGGAAATGGGCTAGTCACCTAAAGAGTAAAATAGGAAAAATTGATTGAAAAACTTTACATGAGTTATAGAATAAGTAAAAATCATTTCAAATTTTAAAAAATTCCATTTTAAAATGCAAAAATAATTAAATATCCTTTTGTTGTGTCATAAAATTCTAGCCCATGCTCATATACATGATGATAGCCACGGTACTCAATGAAATACATAGGAGTTTTGTCTTGTACACCATTCACACACATGCACACATATATATATACATGTGTGTGCATATGAGATAAAATGCTGACCATAAATTAAAATAATATGTTTAGTATACATCCACTTAATATACTTCAAGTCACTTTGTAAATTGTAGTTTGAGTTAAAATTTATCATATTATCATTCTTGTTAGTTTTGATACTATTCATCATTGCTTATTTTCTTGTATTTATTTTTGCAGGGCTGGGGATTGAACCCAGGGCCTGGTGCATGTTAGGCGAGCACTCTACCACTGAGCTACCTGGCAGCCCTAGTTTTGAGACTATTAATAGAAAAAGCAACAGGCCTGAATTGCCATTTATATGATTAGTGAAATAGCCACCAATAGGAAAATACTATTCTGATTTTCATTAATTTGGCAATTAGTATTTCATGTTTTCTTTACAGTGTGATTAACTATTATAATTTGTCATGACTTGGACAACTTAAATGAGAAAGCCAAACAAAAATACAAACTTCTATTTCTCATGAGATTTAGGCTTAGAAGCATGAGATTCATTCATCACATCCTGGTTTGTACATTGGACAAATATTAACAATAGGATGCTTAATTATGTGTTAACCCCTCCAGTGCCTTGTATATGTGTGTATGTTTGTGCGTGCACGTGTATATGGATGCGTGTGTGAGGGTATGTGTGTATAATCATGAAATGGTTTATTGCAGTGTATGCAGTGCAAGCTTAAAGGGGAATATTACAGGTGCAAAGGTCAGAGAAGGGAGTTCAAAATAATTTGAAAGTTACTAACTGAAATAATAATGTCTTATGCCTGATGAAAAATAACAAATCACATCATTAAAGCTGAAGCATATTAAAGCAGGTACATTTAAATTTGTTATATTGCAACAGGTATTTATTTCAAAAATACTTTAACAGATAATATAAATGTAAAGTATTCCCCAACACTTACCACAGTGTTGTTTCCATCCAACCTTAGTTTTAAAGGGAGAACAATCAGTTATTTCTTCCCCATATTTCAGGCATGTACCAACTTATTGTTTTAAAACCTTCACTCATAAAACTGTCATTCAGCAAGACAAAAACTCAATTACTTGGAAATAAATGCCAGGTCCATATTAGCAAGCAGAGAGAGCATTCTCATGCAAGCAGACAAATCTTCTTTTGGGTACATCAGTTTAGAGATCCATAGTTCCCTCATTTACAGTGACAAAGCTTGTTCATAAACTTTGTTTATTTTGAATGCTGGATTTAAAGGAAGCTTGATTTATTACTGAGGAAAAGTAATAATCCTAACAATAATTTAGAATTACTGCTAGAAATCAGCAGTGTGGAGAAGCTTTAAAAGCACAAGGACAATCTTGTGCATAACTTTTTAAGGTAAGTGTCGATGTTCCAACGTAAGAAAAACCATTTTGCTACTATTAATAATGCTGTATTCATGAGCTCTCCTTAAGAAATCGCTTTATCCATACCTCTAAAATTGATGTTTATGATTTATTCTTATTACCTACTACTTTAAAATCATAATGTCACTTCTTTGCACATTATAATTTACTTTTGAAGATAAATAAAATATTATAAATGTTATATATTTTATACATATTAAAATGCAATGGAATTATCAGAAATATGAAATGTAAATATATTTATTTCATTTTTAATTGTTTTGGTGGATGTTTGTAAAATGTAAATTAATAAGTGTGACAAAAACTTGTCACTTCATTCTTTCAGTTAATTAATGTACTAATAAATCTGTACCTTTTTTAATGAAGCATATGGGAAAATAAAAACAAATTTTTTTACTACTTTTTGTGGTTTTACTTCTTTGGGCTTGATTGTTAAGTTTATGTATGTTTAACACCTGATCCTGAGAGACTTAACTGCAATAAAAGAGAAAAGAGATGACCTGTCTACCAAAGGGTGCAGACCATTTGAACATAATCTGTTCTGGTTCATCAATATTTATGAAAGTTTGATATCTGACCTTTAAAAGACACCAAAGATTGAAGAAAGATGCTATTTGCCAAATTACTTAAACAACCTAAGAGTTACAATTTTGAAAGCATGACAACTTTGATATCCATATAATGGTCCATTAAAAGCTGAATCTATATTGCGAGAACTGAGCTGAGAGGACATTATTATCTTGTCATTAGTAATTGAGAAGTAGTTCATCACTTTATACCCTGCAAGACCACAATTTTCTTTCAGGTCACTGCGGTGTCATAGTGCTCTTAGAAAGCATTTTAGAACAATTCTGATATCTATATCATTCTTACTAAATGAATGTTTTAACCTCCTCTCAATTTTGTTTAAGTTTTTGGTTTAAAAAAAATAAAACAAAAACAAACCTCACTGCAAAAAAGAATACATGTCCATCTTAGATAATGTTAATGATTAAAAATAATTCAAAAATGAGAGTTTTCATCCTAGGGAACTCAGGAGCCTGAGGCAGGAGTATTGCAAGTTCAAGGTCAGCCTCAGCAACTTAGCAGGGCCCTAAGCAGCTTAGCAAGACCCTGTATCAAAATAAAAATTCAATCAGATTGGGATGTAGCTCAGTGGTTAAGCACCCCTGGGTGTACAATTCCTGGTATGAGCAACAACAACAACAACAAAACAAATAGATTACATTGAATTTCACAACTGGTATATAGGGCAGTTGCCAAGCAAGTGAACCCAGTGTGAGGCCATGGATTCAAATTCCAGCAGGACTCAAAAATTTAAAAAAAGAAAAAAAGAAGTACTGTAATAAAATAGACTTCAAAATAAATAACAGGAAAATATGTGAACAATATTAACAAAAAGGTGATATAATTTAAATTGAGTAATGACTATAAATATTGCTCAAAGAATTTATAGTATTTGAAAGATAGCTACTTACCAGCAAAATGTGGAATTATGTATATATTTTTAAAAGATCATGGGTTATATTCTGAATATTTGAAAAAAGTAAGTAAAAAAGTTAAATTTTGGATACAAAAGAAATCACCTGCTTTAGAATACAATTCTGTGAATTTTTATAAATGGACGATTGTGATTCACCACCAAGATTAGAAAGCTCACCCTCACAATAAATAACACAGTATTACTTTGTAGACAACACCTTTTCTCACCCCAATCCCTGTTGATTATTGATCCATTTTTCATTCTTTGTCCCCATAGTTTCCTTTTTCCCTTTCCAAATTATACACACAGTTGTCATCTTTTGAGATTAGCTTCTTTCACTTAATGGAAGCTTTGGAGATGCATGCACTGTGTTTGTGTCTCTGTTCCCCCCCCCCGCTACATTTCTGGGAAGCACTGTACTGTGAATGAACTTCACTTTGTGCATTCTTTCCCTGGTTGAGGAGTACTTTACTTGAGGTTTGTTTCCAGGTTTTGGTGACAACAAATAAAGTCATTGGTAAACATTAACATAGGAGATCTTCTGTGAACTCGGAGATTTATTTGCATTGCTAAATTACCAGAAAGGGGATTACTCTGCCCTATGATAAGCGTATGTTTAACTTTATAAGAATCCACTAAACTGCTAAGGTTGCTGTACCATTTCCCCTTGTCACAATATTCTTATAGCAATGCGTGAAAGTATAGATTGCTTCAGCTCCTCATCACCATTTAGTATTGTCAGCTTTTAAGACATTCTAGAAGTGGGTAGAGGTATATATCCCAATATAGTATAAACTCACATCTCTCTATGACTAATAAATTTGAAGGTTAAGCATCCTATTTTTTTTTTCTTTTTTTCGGTACCAGGGATTGAAACTAGGGGCACTTAGCCACATTCCCAGTCCTTTTTTTAATATATTTTATTTAAAGACAGGGTCTTGCTAAGTTACTGAAGCTGGCTTTGGGACTGATTTTCTTGCCTCAACCTCCCAACTGACTGCCATTACAGATATTCACCACTGTGCTCAGCAGTTGAGCTTCTTTTTATATTCTAATGTGTCATACAATGATTATTTTTTCTGGTATAGTGCCTCTTCAACTCATTGAAAAACGTTCTTTTTTTTTTTTCTTGAGTTACTTTATTTTTCTAAATGAGTACTGAGAACTTTCATAATCTGGGTACAAGTCCTTTATATGAAAGAGGTGGTTTGCAAATATTTTCTCTTGAATATTTTCTACCCTTGTTTAACTTCACTTAGAAGGGTCTTTCAAGAACAGATATTCTTAACTTAATAAAATGCAATTCATAATTTTTCTTTCATTGATTTTGTCATCAAATTTATATTTTAGAAATATTTTCTTAACCACAAAATTTTTCTCTTACATTAATTTCTAGAAGTTTTACATTTTAGGCTTCACTTTTCCATACATTTTTATTAACAACTTTAAATTAGTTATATATATATATGTGTACATATATATATGTAATTTTTATCTTTGCAGATGGACATCCAATTATGCCAGCAATGTTGTGAAAAGTATCTTCTCACTATTGAACTATCTTTGTATCCTTGGCAAAAATTTAATGATTATATATGCATGGGTCTATATCTGAACTACTTTTTTTTCTGTTGGTCTCTGTCTACCTTTCTCAGATGCTACTTCTCTCAATTAATGAAATTTCATAATAACTCTTGAAATTAGTCTTTTTCTCTTTGACTCTATTTTTCAAAATTGTTTTGATTAATCAACTGGTCAAATTCAACAAAGACTTCTTGTGACTTAGATTATAATTATGGTGAAGAACAGATTAGCATGTGGTAAATTCACATCTTAGTAACACTGCATATTTCTATCCAAGAGCAGAAGATATCCCTGCATTAATTTAGGTCTTATTTCATCACCTTTATTTCTGTTTTGAATTTTCAACATACAACATAAACATTTTTCTGTTTGATATCATGTTTTGAAGATGTATGGATAGTAATCTTTATATTTCAAATGCTAATGGTTTCTGACAAATACAATATGAATGAACTTGTATCCTGAAGACTTCGAAATTCATTTACTAGTTTAAATATTTGGTTTTTAGATTCAGTATTTTCTGTGTAGATAATTATGTCATCTGCAATGCAGTTTTTTCTTCGTTTCTATTCTGAGATTTTAATTTCACCTTTTTTCTTATTAAAAAGGTTAGAAATGCTACTTTAACAGCAAAGAACATTGATGAGAACAAGCATCCTTGTCTTGATTCAGTCTATCTCCTGTTAGTGCTTCAGTAGCTATGAGTTTTTGCTAAATCCCTATAATTGAATTAAACAAGTTCTCATTAATTCCAAGGTGGTAGAGAATCTTTATTGTGAATGAATAGTGAATGCTATTATAGATCATTCCTACATTATTAAAATGATATTATGATTTTCATATTAAATAACATTCATTTTGAAATTTTGAACCATCTTTTTAATATTGGGTTAAATTCACTTGGTCATGATATGTTATTCACTCTACATGTTTTCAATTCATTATGGTTCATTCCCTCCTTTTTCTTTGTAATCATTTCTCAAAATATCTTAGTGATGTGTGTCCAAAAATGTTCTACAGCCGTCTTTGCTCTGTCTCCTGGAGCCCACCTACCTCTGCCAGAGATAGCTCCAAACAAGAGTTTTTTAGACAAGAATCAGATACTATTTCTTAAGTCCCACATACTCTAAGGATCACTTACCAATCAAACATTTTGTGATTTTCTGATCTTTTCCCAATGGTTTACGTATGGGAGCAACATCCAATTGCCATGGTAAGCAGGAAGGGAGACCCACCATGAAAGTCTTAGAACTCTACAGTTTCCACTACGCTGGAAATTCAACATGGCAAAGCACAGAGAGAAGGAAGGAGACACACTCTCACAATCTCAGCTCCATTTAAATAAAATGCCACAGTGAACATTTGTGTTGGATTTAAGGGACTGTTTGAGTTTTGTGTAGACACAAGTGTTTGACATATATGGGTAAAACACCAAGGAGTGAAATTCACAGACAGTCAGTAGGCATCTGTTTAATTTTATAAGAAACTGCCAAAACCATCTTTCAGATTTCATATTCTCACCAACTGTGAATATTAGTTCCTGTTGATCCATATCCTTACCTGCACTAAGTTTTAGCTCCTTCTATGGGTATGTAGGGGTTTCTCATTGCTGATTTAATTTGCAGATTCCTAACTTTTGGGGGGGGAATTTCTGATATGTACTTAAGATAAAACAAAGATAAAAAAAAATAAGATTTGTCTTTGCAAATAGTATAGGAGAACAGCAGGAACAGTTAACTCTTTAAAATTACATTGAAAAGGGATATCCATTGAGTATACATGCAGCACATGCACCTACGAACATAACTGCCTTGGACTGTAATGATGAAAACCAACAGTGAAAGTGCATCTTGACTATATGCTAGGAAAATAACTTATACTGTCATAAAGAGTTTGAAGTTTGGTCTACTGTGTTTTGGAAGATAAATGAATATTTAGCCAAGAAAACTGATAAGTAATGTTTAATGGTTACCTTAATCAGGAATATGAAGAATATAACTGAGAAGGATATAATATATGTAATAAAATATATATATAATATAATATAATATAAAGGAGAAAGACTGTAACTTTGAGATTAAGTAAAAATAAATCAACTTTCCATTGTTGTTCATATTCTGATAACTAATCTCTCATAAGCTAAAACAATTAGAAAGAATAAAAAGGAAGACTACAAAGTAATACTGTGTGGTCCAGTTGGAAATAAATCTCAAAGGAGATAACACAATGGTCTAAATATATTCTCAAATATGTTATCTTTTTATAGAATCTAAATTAGTGAATTTGAAATGTATATTATCAGCTGGCTGTACAGCATGATCATAATTCATATTCCTTTGTGTTCATTCTCAATATTACAGAAAAAGCTCTATGCACAGGAGTACCTTATGAATGGAATTTCCAAAAGGTTAATAAGAAAAATAATAGGCACCAGCCTACGCAAAGGAAATGCTTCATGAGTGAGATATAGCTGTTGATAGAGTATAATTAATAACTATGAAAAAATAAAAAAACAATGTAGGAAATCATATCAACAACACAAATGTATTGGGTTGTGGGTATAGTTCATTGTCAGAGCACTTATACAGCATGTCTGAGGTCTTAGATTTGATTGCCAAGACTGAACAAATAAACAAAAATGTGCTATTTAAAAATAGCAAATCTAACGTTGATGGAGCTGTTAATCACAACTTTCATAATGATGCCTCCCGAAGATAATTATAAGATACCACAAAGATACAACTCTGTCTTTGAAGTACATTATGTTTCCAAAGTGCGACATAACAAGTAGATTGGGTGAGATGGCAAGTGCTACCACAGAAGATAATCACCTCAAATGGCTTGTCTGATGGTTGAAAAGGTGAGAATATTACCTAAAAGTTCATTGTCACTATTTGAACCATTTTTTTATTTCTTCAAGTTTCTCATTGACTTATTTTTGCATAATCAAAATAATCCTTGGAGATATCAAGATCCATTCAAGTACTTAATGCCCTGAAACTACTTACACAGACATAATAG
Source organism: Glaucomys volans (assembly GCA_020662805.1). NCBI lineage: Eukaryota > Metazoa > Chordata > Mammalia > Rodentia > Sciuridae > Glaucomys > Glaucomys volans. Next base: position 77,487 of record JAJEJO010051195.1, read on the forward strand.
ATTTTGATAAGCAAAAATATATGCTCATTTGTATTGTTAAACTTTTACATGAGTTAGTTATTACAGTTTTTTGTAAACTAATTAGTATTTAAAGAATCATGTCCTTCCTTCTATAATCTCATAATTGTCCTCTCAAGTGGATTTGCAAATAGTCAGTGTGTCATGATGAACTAAATTCTCCAAATTTCCCTTTTTCATGGTTTTCACTTAGGGTGCTCACCAGAGACGTTTTGCACAATATTTGAAAAGCAGCTGTAGAACAGCAACTGTACTGCTTTTGCACTTGGTAGGCAAATGCAGGTACACCAGTCATTGTTGTGACTCGGGTTGCTGCATGCCTGTCTTTGGGCTCACCCCACTGGCATGAAGCATTAGCCAGGTTGCAACACAGCCACTTTCACACTGAATCCTCCCTCAGCTTTTCTTACATGTGGCAGGTGAACACTTAGGCTGTCTCATCTAAAGAATAACCATGTCATTAAAGTGAAAGATGTGAACTGACATTGCTTTTAAGACATCTTCATGGATCCCAGCACATTAGCTCCTACAATGGCGCTCTAGTTTATTAGTCCTGTTCTCTACTTGACATCCATCTTCCCCTCCTCATTGTCTGCTCTGCACCAGTTTCAGACAATAGACTTGCAGAAGCTGTTTAACCAGCTTTCGAATGTGATTAAGGTCGATTTATTCTAATAAATTATCTTATATATTCAGATGTAGATGGTTCTTTCCTGGTGGTGCTATTATAGTGTTCAAATCTTATTTGATACTACTGAAATGTAGTACTGAAATGTGTTTATGAAAATATGGGTTATCAGAATCTTAATAAATAATTTCAAATTTTGGATGACTAATTTTAGTCTAAAGAAGCACAACCTATTTATTTGGATGTATTTCACACTTGTGGAAGCCATTGAATTAACCTTATTGATTATTGAACTCCCCGAGTACTAAATTCTTGCAGGTTGAAAGAATTCTGTCAGGGGGAAACCAATTAGAATTTATAATTAATCAGAAAGTTACTGCTGCAAAGAAATTTAAGGATCATCTCATTAAATTTGACAAAAAGGAAAAAGAAATGAAGAATCACTTTTTGTGCAGTATCATACAACTAGTAGATGCAACTTGGAGTATGATAAAATTACAAAGCTAAAAAGTATCCTGTTGAGGTATCAGAGGACTAGTCTCGAATGTGGAGTATATTCCAGCAACCTTAAAACCGCTATTACTTCACCATCGCCTCCACAGAGAACAAACCACATATAGTAGTTTATTTTTATGGAAAGGATCTGAGTCATGTTAGTTAATTTACCCAAGAAAATATCATTTGTATAGAATCTGTATTTTTTAAATCTAATTAATTCATTAGATAAAATGAATATTTTTCTGAGATCAGCTTTCAACTTTGAAATTAAACTGTTAAAGTATGCATTCATGGAAGGTGCGGTGGCGCATGCCCATAATCACAGCAACTTGGGATTCTGAGGCAGGAGGATGGTGAGTTCAAAGCCAGCCTCAGCAACTTAGCAAGGTTCTAAGCAATTCAGTGACACCCTGTCATTAAATAAAACAAAAAAATGGCTAGGGTTGTGGCTCAGTGGTTAAGTGCCCCTGGTTTAGTAAAAAATAATAATAATAATAATAATGCATTCACAATTGCTAAATAATCTAGAATCTTTTAAAACGAATTAGCTGAAAAGAATCACATTCAATTGCACATATATAATTAAAATAGTATTTAGGAAAAGTTTTGAAAATATTCTGTCTAGACTGCCTAGAAATTTTAGAATGCTTTCCCAAAGGAAAAAAATAAAATTGCCTGTTTTTACATTAGAATTTGTCATTTAACCCATCATTATATTTAGAGCTACATATCTAATTTTTATTCATTTTCTTTTTTCTCTTACTAAAATGATTATTTTATTACTTTATTAGTGTTTCAAAGTATTTATTTTTGAACATCAAACTTCAAAAATATGAAACTAACCTTTTTATTTTGAAATATTAGATGTATAAGAATTTACAAAAAAAAAATGAAGAATTTCCATGTCATTTACATAAACCCCAGTTTATCTAAACACTAAACTCCAGATAAACTGGGGTTTATCTAAATGACAACATCCTATATAACTGTGTTATCAAAAACAGTACCTGGACATTATTGTAGTGTTATTACCTAAAGTGTAAATCTCATTCAGATATCATCAGTTTCTGCACGCATGTGTATTAGGGTGTGGGTTCCATGACATGCTAAGAAATGTAGAGCTTCCATGCAGCATCACCACAATCAGGATACAGAAAGTTCCCGTCATCACTGAATAACTCCCTGTGGCTACCTCTTTAATTCACACTCTCACCGGTGTTAACCCCTAGGAACCATGATCTTTCTCATCATCTTTTCACAGCACTACAATTTGTCTGATTGATTCTTACACACATGGAATCTTGCAATATACCTCATTTTTTAAATGTCTGTTTTCACTAAGCCTAACACCCTTGAGATCTTGTCAAGTCATTGCATGGCATCAATTATTTGTAACTTTTTATTGCAAAATAGCATCTTATTAAATGGTTATCCATTTAAGATATTTGAGATGTTTCTAGTTTGAGGCTATTACAAATGAAGATGATGCAAACACTTGTGGAAACATTTATAGAATAAATTATAATGACTTGAACAGTTTCAAAAAATCGGTAGATGACAGCTGCTAGATTTGCTAACTACAATTCTATTGATTTATCTGGTAAGGAGATAAGGAGTCCAAATTGGTTTATACAGTATATTTCTTGTGGCATAGTATATAGCACAAGTTTCATATTTTCTGTTGTCTCTAAAGATCCACAGGAGCAAAAGAAGATTGAGTTCAGTTAAGTATTAATCATACAGGAGGTATGTGTCAGACTGAGGAGCTTAGAAATTAGCAGACTGTCATGAGAGAACTGCTCTGAAGCCCAGCTATTGTCCCCTCTGAGGAGGACAGCTGGATTTCACTGGGAGTAGAGGAAGTGGTCATTGTCTTTACTGTTCTAGAATGTCTGTGGGCAAGGAAAGTTCTCAGTCTTTTCTACCTTTGTGATAAGTGTGTCATCAGCTTCAAACTGCTTGCATGAAGGTATGCATGAAGCTTTGAGGAGATAGTTGATGCTGCAAGATGGGCAGAAATGCCACTGCTGTGTGGTTCCCAAGAATATAAAGAAAATGTGCAGCTGCTGGATTCTATGATAAACAGCAACTTTATGGAAGCTGTAAAGGTATTTTCCAAAGAACCCACATTGTGTGTTCCCACCAACAACATATGAATTATTCAATTGCTCTACCATTGGTATTATTTTACTGGCATTGGTATTATTTTCCTGGTACCAATCCTCTCTCATTGGTATTATTTCACTGAATCGGCGGTCCTTCATTCATCATGACATTAGGTTGTATTTCCAGAACTGATAATGATGTTGAAAATATTTACAAGTGCTTATAGGCCACACATGCCTCCTCTTTGCAAAAGCAGATGTTTAAGGCCTTTTCTCATTTTCTTCTTGAGGTTTTGATGTTTGTTGACTTTGAAGAATGCTTTGCATATGCTGAAAAAAGAAATCCTTTGTTAGATGAGTGATTTCTAAGCATTTTCTCCCAGTCTATGGATTGTCTTTTCATACTTTGATAAAGTTTTATGTGATGAAGTCTAATTTAATGATTTTTTTCTATATAGATTTAATTTTGATGTTTTATATATGACAGCTTTGCAGGAAGTTGAAAAGATAATATATAGACTTCCCTGGAATGTCATCAAGCTTCCACCATTATTACATTTTACATAATGATAGTTTAATTTCATAACTAGCAAATTGATATTGGCTCAGAGTGTGTCTGTACTTCTAAGAAATTTTATCATGTCTATTAGTTTAAACTCTATTGTAATCATGATACAGAATTAGCCCCATGAGGAGCTCCCTAACGTCATCCCCTGTATTGTCAAACCTACTGCCCTTCTCTCTACCCGTACATATCATCACAAATCTCTCTTAAATTTTGGCATTTGAAGAATGCTCTATAAATGGAATTTTACAATATATAACTTATAATAAGGTGTTTATTTTAGGACAGTTTTAGATTTACAGAAAAATGTGAACTTAATACAGTGTATTCTCATATACCCTGCACCCAAGTTTTCCTATTGTAGCTTCTTGTTATAATTAATAAAACAAATTTAATACATTATTAATAGCCAAAGATCAAACTATATTCCAGTTTCCTTAGCACTTGTTTAATACCTCTTTTCAGTTTCACAGTTTCACCCTACGTACCACACTGCCTTTACTCTTCATGTTTCCTATGATGCCTTGACTGTGACAGCTCCTGACCCTTGTTAGTTTTGGTGACCTTGACAATGTTGAGAGCTGTGGTTCAATTCTATTATAAGACATCCCCCATTCCATCAAGTCATGGCAAGGTTATGCACTGGTTACCTGGCTACTGCTTGCTGTTTGTCTCTACTATTAGGTTCCCAATCTTCTCATGCCTCCAACTTTCTCCATATTCTCCTCTTTGGAAATTGCTAATCACGACCCAGTTCTAAGTAGTGGGAACTATGCTCCACCTCTTTAAGTGCAGATTACATACACTATATGGAATTATTTTGCATGGGAGCTTTGTCTCTTCTCCTACATTTATTTGTTTATTCAATACCTTATTGGTGTTAGTATGAATGCATAAATAGTTATTTTATGTTTTGTATAATAATCCAAAATTATTGTTTATTTTCTTGTTCAAATGGTTCAACTTTGGGCTACTCGGAGCTCATTAGGTGGGTGCCTGTTTCTTTTTCACGTATTCCCTTCATCATGAGGTTTTCATTTTTTGAGCATTTCCTTCTGGCATTATAAAATACTTCAGATGTATCTTCAAGATCTCCTGTCTGAAATCCTAGATTTTGCCATTTTCCAAAAAGTCCAGGTTTTGTCTATTACAGAATGGTATGAGGTCTTACATGGTAGGTATAATCTATTTTTAACCTGTGTAATTATTTTATTTAAAATTGTATTTTCGTAGAAAAGTAGAGTTGGGTCTGCTTGTATTTTGTTTGTTTGTTTGTTTTCGGTGCTGGGGATTAGAACCCAGGGCCTTGTGCTTGCAAGGCGAGCACTCTACCAACTGAGCTACATCCCCAGCCCTTCTGCTTGTATATTTTTAGTCCATTCTGAAAATTTCAGTCTTTTGAAAATTGAGAATTGTTCATTTAATTATTGTATTTAGATCATTTACATTGAAAGTGATTATTGATAGAATTGAATTATCATTACAATGTTTATAACTTTTCTGCTTACTGCATTTTTTGTTTCTATTTTCCCTTGTTTTTTTGCTCTTATTTCAAACCAACGTTTTATGTGATTCTATTTCACCTCCACTCTTAGCATGCTATGTCAGTCATATTTATGTTATTGTGACAAAATGCTTGAAATAAACAACTGATAAGGAAGCAGTGCTTACACTGGCTCACAGTTTCAGAGTTGTCATTTCATGGTCAGTTGGACTCATTGCTTTGGGCCTGTGCTGAGGCAGAACGTGATGGCAGGCAGTGCTTGGTCAAAAAACGCTGCTCACTTCAAGGCAACCAGAAAGCAAAGTGAGGTAAGAAGGGGCTGGGGTCTAATATCCCCTTTCAAGGACACACCTCTAATGGTGATGTTTTTTCACTAGGTCCAACCTCCTCAAGGTTGCACTACTGCCCAGCCCACCACAGTGGGACTGGCCTTCCAGTCCTTAGTACATAACCTTTGGAGGACACTTCAGATACAAACCATACCATATATCAAATATAATTTATTTTAAAAATTAGTGGTGGTCCTAGAAACTCATGGTACATATTTTTAATTTTTCTTAGGCCACTTTCAAATAAAACTATACCTCTTTTCATGTAATATTAGTGCCTCATAGGAGAACATTCTGATATTTCCCTTGAAGGCCTCATGGCATTTATATTACTAGTTTTAACGATAAATATGGTATAATCAGCCTATATATCATTGCTATTATTACTTTAAATACTTTTATTTTAGACTATTAAAAAATAGGATATATAAAAATTGTATTTTATTCTCATTTGTGCTTTCTCTTATACCTTTTATTTCTTCATTAGATCTGAGTTTCTGACATATCATTTTATTTATTCCTGAAAAACTACTTTTCTTGCAAGGCAGATCTCTCAGCAATAAATTGTCTTTTTTTTTTTTAAATTTGTTTGCCTGAAAAAGTATTTACTTTTCCTTTATATTGGAAGATAATTTAATAGGCATAGAATACTTCATAAGAAGTACCTGTAAAGAATATTATTTAAAGGTTTATTAAGATTAATTTTAAAAAGTATGGTGACTTTTTAGGACAACCTTAACTTCTTAAAATATATATAGAAACAGTCAATCTATAGCTTTATAGATTGGCTGGAGACTTTTTATTTCAATATTTGATTTTCTCCAGTCTTTTTTTATATGGTTTCTGAAGAGAAGTCCAGTGGGATTCTTACCTTATTCCTCTGCATGTAATATGTTTTCTCTCTCTGGCTGCAGTCAAGAATTTTTGTCTTTGATTTTTTTTCAGTGTGAATGTGAAATGCTGCAGTGTTTTATGAATATGTATCCTGCATGGTGTTCTCTGAGCTTTCTGGATCCATAGCCTAGGTTCTGTCATTAATTTTGGAAAATCCCTTGCCATTCTTACTTCACATAGTTTTTCTGCTGTTTTATCTTTCTTCTCCTCTGGGAATTCCATTGATATATATGTCACAACTTTTGGCTCCACTTTCTAAGATAGTCTGCTTGGATTTATCATTCTATTTCCTTTTATGTTTCATTTAAGAATTTTCTATTGACCAGTATTCAATATCCTTGATAATTCCCTGCCTGTGTCCAATATGCAAATAAGTCCATCAATGCTTTCTTTATTTCCATTACAGTGTTCTTAAATTCAACATCTCCTTTTGATTCCTTTTCAGAACTCTATCTCTGTTGTGTTGTCCATCAGCTGCTACATGTGCTCTACCTTTCCTTTTCCCCTCCACCTGAAGGCTGATGATATTGAATATCTACTTGTGTGCAAAATCACTATCCACTCATGTTCCTCATGTCTATTCAAGTATTTCATGCATCTTCTTATTGCACTGATTTTCTACCGTTGTTTAGAGAATTACTCATACATTTTGTATTAAAATCCTTCACCAGATATATGGGTTTTCAAATATATTCTCACAGTCTATTTCATTTTTTCTGTGTCTTTTTCATTTTGTCTGTGTCTCTTTCACATAGCAAGCATTAAATGCCTTAATTAAATATTAATTTCTTTCACATACTGTGGTATTTTATTATAGTAGCCCAGGCATACTAATGTAGCCATATGGTGTGGATTGACAGCTTTACTCTACCAAACTTTCCTATCCATAAGCACTGTGTGATTCTCCATTAATGTAGATCATGGTATGTTATATTGGAAATTTGGGGTTGCCAACACACAACATTTGTACATATTTTGCTATATTATACTTAAATAATTTATTTTGGTGATTTTTAAATTATATTGTTTTAAATTTCATTGATGCATGCTAGGATAGAGAAATGAAATGAATTTTTATAGTGATCTTATATCGAATGACCTTGAAAAATTCACTTTTAGTTATGAGTTTTTTCCCCTAAATACTCTATGGATTGCCTATGTAGACAATTATGTCATTTGAAAATAGGGACAATTTTAGTTCTTCCTTTGCAAAAGTTCTGTCATAATTTATTCTCTTTTGCTTTATCCCAGGGCTAGAATTTTCAATAGGGTGAAGAGCAGTATTTGTCAGAACAGTTCTTGGAATATGTGTTTAGAGTTGTTCAGTCATAGCATATTGTCCTTTTGATGCATATAGGAGCTGCAGTGATATCCCTTGTTTTACTCTTCATAGTGGCATTTCGGGTTCTCTCCTTTCTTTCTTCATCAGTATTTTTGGATACACCTGCATGTTTCATAATACCATATATTATATAGATGTATTTTGTTCCTAAGTCTTTAGACTTCTTGTTATTTTTATTATTTTTTATTTGTTTCCATGTGGTTAAAAAGCACACTGTGTATGATCTTAATTCTTTTAATTATGTTGAAGATTTTTATGGCCCATAATATGGTCTATCAGGAGGCATATCTCATTAGTGCTTGTTTATGCCCATTGATTTTCTAGCATGGGGATTTTCATTATGTACTCTGAGGTATAGTGAGTTGTAGAAAGCAGGCTGTGCTCTTCTCTGAGTTATTCCATGATGTACAGAAGAGTAGTTTTCAGGCTCTCACTAAACCTGTGCTATCCCATTTTGTAAAGCAGTAGTTTGGCATGAGCTACTTCATTTAAATTTAAGAGCTAAGGTAGAATGACTCTATACCTTGCTTGTAAAACTAAATAGCCACTGTCAGTCTGGCACAAATTAATAAAGAAATTAATCATGCTAATGAAAAGGACCACTTCTGAACTTATTGAATTAATCAGAAGCACATGAATGTATTGAGAATATCAAAATTCACACCAGTGAGTTTTCTGAACATACCAGACCACTGAATGAAGCAACCCTCTAATTCAAGGACCAGAAAAGGAGGATTACAAGACTGGACATGGCAGTACCCTAACCCTATCACATGCTCACTTTTCAAGAGTCTTATCCAAAAAGAATTTTCACAGTAATGAACTTCCAAAGCTATGTCCAAGGGCTTTAGAAGACCATGGTTTCTCCTAGTCATGGTGATCATACACAGTGCACTTAGAGCTAACATCTCAAGCTGACATTCAAAGTTGACACTACGAAATTGTCATCCCTCAGATGTTGGTCTAGATTAACTTCTTGTAGCTCTGAACCCTGAGCAAGTTCTTTGGTTCATAATCTCATCTGACCACCAATAGTGATTCTTTCATATCTCTTTCTGCCTGTTTGCCTGGCTCAACATCCTGTAACAATGATGTCACTTAAACTCCTTTTAACTCCTTAGCCTTTCTGAAATAAATATATATATAAATACATGAAATAAAAGTTCAATGTATATACATGTATATTTATTTATTTATATAAAACATGTATCAATATATATTGCAAAATATTGCTTATTTTTATTTTGTTATTATATTTAATATTTCTATTATATATACTTTAGTAAAGTGCGATTTTTGACTTGAATAACATAGATATTAGAAATTTAAGTTGAAATAAAAGAACTTGAATCTGCCCAATTTATGACTATCAGGTGTCTTGCAAGTATTCAGTGAAATGCTGCCACTTAAAGTGGTGTAGTGATAGACACAAATGTGTCCTATGGTAATGACACAGTTCACTCAAGACAGGTGAACAAGAAAATTCTGTTCTCACTCTTCATTTAACTGCATGCAAAAAACTATGCATTTTTAAGTTTCTTTATTTAAAAAAAGGAAGTAGTAAGATGTAACTAACAGATCCTAGTGATGATGTCAGAAAAGAGTAGTGTTAGGGCAATTAAAATGAAGCCTGAATAATAACCAAAAGTACAAATAATGATAAATGTTGTCAACAATGTGGGGAAACAAGGGACACTTACACACTGTTGGTGGGATTGTCCATTATTACAATAGCTATTGAAATATGTGTAAAGATTCCTTAAATGTCTAGGAATAGAACCACTAAATGACCCAGCCAATACCACTTCTCAGTATTTATCCAAAGGAATGGAAGTTGCATACTATAGTAATACATGTATACTCATGTTTTTTGCAGAGCAACTAACTCACAGGATCCCAGTTGGAGAACCAGTCTAAGTGTTCATCAACACTTATTAAATTAATAAGTATTTATTAATAAGCATTAATAAATTAATAAAATGACGTGGTAGATATACACAATGGAGTTTTATTCAGTCATAAAGAAGGAAAAATGTTATTAGCAAGAAAATGGATGCAACTTGAAAGCAATATGTTAATAATAAGCCATATTCAGAAAGTCAAGGGTTATATATTTTCCCTCGTAAGTGGAAGTTAGAAAGGAAAACAAGGGGATGGGGGACATTATTAAATTAGAAGGGAGACCAGTAGAATAGAAAATGGGAAACAGGAGGAGGGAGGAGTCAAGGGAAGAAAGATTTGCTGGGAAATAAAATTGACCAAATCATGTTACGTTCATTTATGATTATGTCCCAAGAAATCCCACTATTATGTATAATTACAATGCACCAATGAAAAATTCACTGATAAAGGTAAAATAAAAGTTCAAAGAGTGATTACAAGCTACCTATGCAGACTGATGGATAAGTTTGTAGGTGGAGGCCACCTTGTGTTCAATGGTTCTGAGCAGCAAGTAGAATGCAGCAATTGAGAACTAAAGTAAGTCTGGAGAGATTGAACAAAGTGGACACAGGGACATGGCACACAGGAACATGGAATGGGCCATAGACACAATACTAGTGTCAGTGGGAGTGCCTGTGGTCATGCACCTGCCCACTGCAAAGCCTATTGTTATTTGATTATTAAACATTTTCACAAGACATCTCTGGGTTTTACGCTTGCAACCCATAAAGAGCAGCTACCCTGTTCCTCACAGACACATAAAAACTTTACTCAGTTTTCTAACCTTTTTTCACTTCCACTTCACTTATTGGAAATGAAGGAATAAGCATTTTGATGAAACAGATGGTGATATGATTTTGGTACACATCAGGAGATAGTAAGTGAGGAAGGCTTGAAAGAGTTCATCAGAACACTGCTAAAATTATCAAACTATGCAGAAGACATGCAGGTTACAGCAATGAGCGTGAAGAAAGGTAACATGCTTTTGAAGACAAATTGGATCATTTAAATCCCTTTCTAGTGGCTATTTTGAATTCAGTCATGGGACTAGAATTCTCTTTTGTTTCCTCTGCACTTGACTTTATGGGAGTCCATGACACCAGAACTTTGAACTCATTCACACAATTATTAACTGTGTTTTGTGTGCAACCAAATGTAGTTGAATATTATTTAGCTACATATTTCATTAAAAGGAATAAATAAAGAATACCACAACACCAAAGTGCTCTGAAAACACTATTCTAAGTGAAAAGAAGTCAGGCATAAAATTACATATAGAAGCATTCCATTTATAGAAAGTTTCGGATTGATAACTCCACCCAGAGAAAAAACACAAAATGGTGTCAGGAGCTGGGGAGGGATGTGGGAATTGGGAAAGACTGCCTAATGTGCAAGGGATTTCACTTTGAAATGATGGGAATGTTTTGGAACTACATAGATTTGGTGACTCTGAATGCCACTAAATACACTAAATGCCACTGAATTGTTCACTTTAAAATAGTTAATCATGTGTTATGTGAATTTCACCTCAATACATTCTTTTCTTACACAGAACACTTGATTATCATAATTCTTTCTATGGAAAGGTGTACACTGAGTTAAACATAATTAGCATACAATAATTTTAGAATGCCACTCAATCACAGAACTAAAAAAGACTGTATAAAGGAAATACCAATCATAGATAAGAAAAGATTAGCTAGGATGGTGCTGGCAAAGGTGACTATGGCAACACAATTAATTTCGGGAATGATACAATTTTGTTTCACACAATAATTTTGTGGAAATGATTGCAAATCAGATCTATGAATATCATTAATATACTTTCAAATTCAATTAGAAATTTTGGCATAGTATGTTCAGGGTTATTTGACTCATATTCTCTGGTATCTTATCTTATTTGTTGAATAAAATCATGAACTCAAAAAAAGAATTGAAATAGTTTCTTTATTCTGAATAATCTTAAGAAAGCTGGTTATTGCTAGATAGTGGAGATCCTTACCCTGGCTGTCATTCTGATTATTTTAATCTTTTAGAATGCTTTTCTCTGAATAGGAAGTGCAATCCTATGTGCATCTTTATATCTAAATGTTTTCAGTGCTTAATATATAATGCTTTTATCTTTGATGTTATTTCCTTTTATATTCACTTTTGGAAAAAGTCAGTCTAAATAGATAATCTAGTTTCTGGAAGACACTTAAACAAAATGATAGAATGAGACAAAAAATATCAGACCCAAGAAAACCAGACGAAAACTTAAAGAAGAATATTACCTATTTTTTTTTTAAATTCTGTCAGTCTATGTTTATATGATTGGCAATTCCACATAAGATGAAACTCCCCTAAGCAATATTTCGGAAAATGAAGAAATGATGGCACAAAAATAGAATTTCACTTTTGTAATGCCAACTCACTTAATTTCTAAACAAACTCTACCTTTTGCTATCATTTTGTTATGATCATTCAGCAATTACAACATTCCTTGAGCACATATATGTTCCTGATACCATGCTGGGAGGTGGGTACACAAAGGGAGGCAAAATAGACAAAGTTTCTGCCTTCATAAAAATTGGAGTTTGGTGGAAAGATGATAAATTAAATTTTAGCAAGAGAGATGTACAAATTCTGAATACATGACAGAGAGAATTCAACTTTTCCAATGGCAGAGAAACAAAAGTCTTCAAGAAAAAATTTGAATTAGGGTTCAAGTATTATTCTCAGTGCAGGTTTCTCTAGCCATTCTTGTGTCAATGGAGGCTGTGACTAAGATTTTTACTTACCCAGGGGAGTCCAGGATATCAAGGTGTCTGGAGATGAGGCAAAATATGAATATGACTGATATTTTCCACTGTGCAAGTAATGAAGTGTCCAAAGAGCTAAGACAGCTCAGTTTATCTAGGAATGTATATAACCCAATGCAGTGGTTCTCTTGGGGCCTATCTAGGAGTGAAAAATGAAAGACAGAATTAGATATTTTAAAAGTCAAAATTATAGGTCTTATGAGATTAAAAATTACCTGTATGGAAAATAAATCTAGAGATAACAGATGATCTATAAAAATAAATGAATGATAATGATGATCCCAAGAATAATTAGGAAGTATTATCTAACTTTTAAATAGCACATCATTTTTCCTACAACTTAGTTTTCCAGGCCATTTAATAAAATAAACACTTTAATCAAGTTCAACATATTACATACCATGACCATATCATACAAAAGTACTAAAGCTAAGAAATAAAATATGAAAGATTATTATTTTGTTCTGGGTAATCCATCGAAACATAACCAATAAGACACAAACATAGATCTATCCATTGTCCAGATCTATTCATCTACTTTAGAATGAAGTTCATTATACAATTTGCTTCACACATTTGTAGGATTTAGGAATCCTCATGTCCTTTTATCTGAAAGCAGGAGACACAGGAAAGCGAGAGGTGCTCAGTCTTGTTCAAATCTGAAGGTCTGAGAACCAAGAACACCTCTAGTTTAAGTTCCAGTCCAAGGGAAGAAAACAAAGATTTTAGCTCAAACAGATACCTATAGAGAATATTCATCCTTCCTCCACACTTTCATTCTGTTAGGGATTTTGATGGTTTCCAGATGCCTGTTCAAGGTGGGGAAAGCTATTGGCTCACATAGTCCACTGATTCTTATACTAATTTCTTCCAAGAAGCACCATTCCAGACATGCCCAGAAATAATGTTGAACCAGGTATATTAATATCCTGTGGCTGAGTCAAGTTGATACATACAATTAACCATCACAATCACATAGAAAGGATGGGAAAACTAAGGTTTGTTAATATTATGAAACATTATTCAGTGTTAAAAATATAAATGCATTTAGTTTGCACCAACCAACTGGAGTGCTTTTCAAAAGGAACATCAACCAAGAAATTCAATATGTAACAAAGTGTACATGATATGAACCTATTTTTATAAAACCATAATATATTATGTATGTATATATATATATGTGTGTGTACATGTTTGGTTCATGTGTTAATGTGAAATTGTAAATGCTTAATGTGCAATTATAGTTATAAAAAAGCAGGAAGATGTCCAGCTTGAGTGCATATGCTTTTAACACACATTTCTGTTTCTTGTTGGTTTTGTATATTCTTAATATTAGAAAGAACAAAAAAAATTGTGAGTCTAGTCATCCTGAATACAAATGTGAGCTTTTCTATATATTAAAATTCTGAGTTTGTGTAATTTATCTAACTCTTCCAAACCTCGATCTCATTGTTTGTACAAAAGGAATAATACTGTTTTCTCCAAAGTGTTGCTTTGAGATTAAATAAATTAACTTGATGAAACTCTTTGATTGAAGTTACCCATTTATTATCAGTTCCTTTTCTAATCCTTGGGCTGAAAGATACATGCATAAAAGAAAAAGCTGTGAGCAATAGGATCACATAGGTTATAAAAGACTCAGTGTAATTGTGGTAAATGATAAATTTAATTCTTGTTCAAAAAAGAATGTGTCTAGCATCTAAAGGTGTGATTTGTGCTCCAAAACAAAGTGCAGTTACATCTTCAAATCATATAAGTAAATACCATTATGAATGACATGAGAAAATTGAGTTGCATGTACATTCATCAAAGTCAGTGATTAATGAGACAGGATAGCCCAGACATGTCAGCTGAGTCAGCACAGCTTGTCAATGCATCTGAGAGAGAAAAATATGCTCTTTTTTTTTTTTTTTTGAGAAAAGGATTGAAAACTCTTAAGTGACATTGGAATGCTTCAATGCTAGCATAACACATCTACAAATGCCCAAAAATATGTTTCTAGGAAAAAAATTACTCACATCTAATTAGCAGTTTCCCAGTTTACTTATAGTACATTCTGTTATGTAGTTATGCTATCGTAACAAAATTCAACATATGCTTGGTATATTGCATAACAAAATATGCAGCATAATACAGTATGGTAATATATATTATATTATAATACTTTTATATATTGCAATACAGGGTGACGGACCTCAGGAAAAACCACAGTTGCTGAGACCTTGAGTCTGAACAACTGGGCTCCAGAATTTTAAGAATGTAAATTTCTGTTGCATAAGTGCCAGTAGGTGCTACTTTATTACAACAATCTTTGCAAACTAATGTACCATCAGTGTAATTGTGGTCCATCTATGTTGACCAATATAGATTCTTTGTAATTTATTTACTTATTTATTTGTTTGTTTGTTCTTTTTAGTTACACATGACAGTAGAATCCATTTTGATATAAATGTGCAAGCATAGACTATATCTTATTAGGACCCCAGTCTTGCTGATGTGCACAATGATAAGATTCACTATGATACATTCACATGTATACATAGGAATATTATGTCAGATTCATTGCACTGTCTTTCCTTTTTCTGTCTCCCCTCCCTTCCTTTCATTCCCTTTTGTCTAATCCACTGAACTTCAATTTTTTGCCCTCCTCCCTGTTACTGTGTGTTAGCATCCACATATTGGAAAAATCATTCAAACTTTGCTTTTGGGGTTTGGTTTAGTTCAGTGAGCATGGTAGTCTCCAGATCCATCCATTTACTGGCAAATGTCAAGAAGTCATTCTTCTTTATGGTTGAATAATACTCCATTGTGTATATATATATCACAATTTTTTTCTTTATCCATTCAATTTGAACCTAGATTGGTTCCATAGCTTAGATATTAGGAATTGAACTGTTTTAAACATTGATGTGACTGTAGTATGCAGAGTTTTAACTCCGTTGGCTATATACAGAAGTGGATGATTAGGTAAAATGCTTTCCTAGTTTTTTGAGGAATCTCCATACCAGAGGGGATGCAACAGTTTGCAGTCTCACCAACAATGTACAGGTGTGTCTTTCCCCCCTTATCTTCAACAATATTTATTGTTACTAGTATTCTTGATAATTGCCATTCTGACTTGAGTGAGATGAAATCTCGGTGTAGTTTAATTTTTACATTGCTCTAATTGCTGGAGATGTTGAACGTTCACATATTTGTTGACTGCTCATATTTCTTCTTTTGAGAAGTATCATTTTAGTTCCTTTGCTCAATAATTGATTGGGTTATTTGTCTTTACATTATTGTTTTGAGTTATTTGTATATCCTAGAAATCAATTTCCTATATGAGGTGGAGGTGGCAAAGATTTTCTCCAATTCTGTACACTTTCTTCATGTTCTTGATTGTTTCCTTTGTTATGAAGAATCTCGCTAGTTCTATGCCTTCTCATTTTTTGATGTTTTTTATTTATTGGTTCTTTTTAGTTACACATGACAGCGGAATCCATTTTGACATGATTATACGAGCATGGAATTTTTTATTTTACTTCTTGCACTTTAGGAATCTTGTTAAGGAAGTCAGTTCCTGAGCCAACATGTTGGAGTGTTGTCTTTTTATTTTAAACAAGGATGAATGAACTTTTTAAACAAGTGATGATAGAACAACTGGAAATTAATCTTGATAAGCAATTTACACTATATATAAACATTGTCAAAATTGATTATGAACATAAATTGGAAAACTAAAGCAATAAAATTTTTAGAAAAAGCAGGAAAAATATTCATGGTCATCGTGTAAGTAATGATTTATTCATCTATTTTTAGGGACACAAAGTTTGACACAAAAATCTTGAATCCCAAATATCAATTCATTAAAAAAACTCATGAATAACTTTAACTTGTTAATTTTTTTTATTTTTCGTATGAATGTTGATCGAATGGAATATTTAAATTACAGCCTGGGGATGTTTTTATAAGATGTATATGCATAAATAAAATTTCAAAGTATGCAAAGCAAAACAGAAAGAAAATTAGAAAAACCTAAAATTATATTTGGAGACTTTAATTTACTGTCTTTAAATGGTGGGACACAAGAAAGCATATGCACACAGAGCACAGGAGGGACATGTTTTATCCACATGAACTAATTTACATAAAAAACAAGATTCCACATCCTGGGAGCAGAAAAACATTGTTCTCTAGATAAAAATGTTGTCTACATGTTTGAATGTAAAGTTAAAAGAATAAGAAAAAGAATATACAATAGGAATAACAGGTGGTCCTTGAAGGTGAAAATCTATACTATCATTTTCTTTACAGAAAAACGTTAGTTAAGCCTTGCCTTAGAAATTAAAGTATAATCTCATTTCTAAGCCTTTAATTCAAATGGTTTCCTTCTAAATATTCCTTCACTAAATCTCACAAATTTTGCTGTCTTGTGTTCATTCTCATTTTTTTTTGGGGGGGGGGGGTCTTTCCACAATGTCAAGATTTATTGAATAACCATAAATCCATAGCTATACTACTGTCAGGTGTAGCAGTTCACTAAATACTGATAGTCATAAGTCAGGCAATCACAGGTACTTTTATTCCAATCTTAACTACTAATATCTATAATACTCAATTCACACATGAGAGAGGGAGAGAGAGAAGGAAATACCTTACAGAAAGGCTAAGAAAGGATTAAGGTGGTCACAGGGTTCAGGAGGCTAAACTGAGAACAAAGTTAGAGAGCAGATACAATGCAAAGAATCATGGTAGGTGATCAGATTAAGATTACTAATTTAGGGTGAAGAGCTGTCAAAGTGCAGGAACTTACTCTAGGTCAGGGTCCAAAGGGCAGTTCCAGGGTGTCGGCTTGGAGTGAGCTGTGCATGGTCTTCATGCGCAACAGCAACCAGACTGCGCTGAAGTCCCAAGACAGAGAATTGGAGGTTCATCACTGTGGTGATTTTCCTGGGCAAGGCTCTTGACAAGTGACTAACAGGGTCAGGGTGCCACTGTGTCCCGTCTTGGGGTGCTCCTCCTTTTATAGGCCTCAGGTGGGGTAATTGCGTCATTTGGTGGTGAAGTGTTTTGATAAGCTCATGGACCTGGTTTTTCTGATATGAGTTTGATACACCCATGCATCCATGTGCTTCTGATTAATTCAGTAAGTTCACAGTGATCATTTTTATTAGCACAATGAATTTATCAGTTCTTTTTTCACTTTTTTAAAATTTATTTAATTTTGATTTGTTGAACACAAATGGAGTACAGCTATTGTTTCTTTGGTTGTACACAAAGTAGAGTCACACCATCTGTGCATTCATACATGTACACAGGGCAATGGTGTCTGTCTCATTCTCTTATTATTCTTATCCCCCCATCCCAACCCCACCCCTCCCTTCCCTCTATGCTATCTATCCTTCCTCCGTTCTTGCCACCCTTCCACCCCGCATTATGCATCATCATTCACTTATCAGAGACACCATTCAGCCTTTGGATTTTTGGGATTGGCTAATCTCACTTAGCATAACAGTCTCCAACATCATCCATTTACCTACAAATGCCATAATTTTATTCTTCTTTATGACTGAGTAATATTCCATTGTGTATATGTACCACAGTTTCTGTATCCATTCATCTATTGAAGGGCATCTAAGTTGGTTCCACAATCTAGCTATTGTGAATTGGGCAGCTATAAACATTGATGTGACTGCATCACTGTAGTAATCTGATTTTAAGTTCTTTGTGTATAGGCCAAGGAGTGGGATAGCTGGGTCAAATGGTGGATCCATTCCAAGTTTTCTAATGAACCCCCACAAGGCTTTCCAGAGTGGCTGCACAACTTGCGATCCCACCAACAATGTATGAGTGTACCCTTTTCCCCACATCCTCGCCAACACCTGTTATCTCTCATGCTGTACAAAACTCAACTCAAAATGGATCAAGGACCTAGGAATTAGACCGGAGGCCCTGCACCTAATAGAAGAGAAAATAGGTCCAAATCTTCATCATGTTGGCCTAGGACCAGATTTCCTTAACATGACTCCCAAAGTGCAAGAAATAAAAGCAGGAATCAATGATTGGGATAGAGTCAAACTAAAAAGCTTTTTCTCAGCAAAGGAAACAATCAGCAATGTGAAGAGAGAGCCTTCAGAGTGGGAGAAAATCTTTGCCACACACACTTCAGATAGAGCACTAATCTCCAGAATCTACAAAGTACTCAAAAATCTTTGCACCAAGAATAGTAATAACCCAATCAACAAATGGGCCAAGGAAATGAACAGACACTTTACAGAGGAAGATCTACAAGCAATCAACAGATTTATGAAAAAATGTTCAACATCACTCGTTATAAGAGAAATGCAAATCAAAACCACCTTAAGATTTCATCT